>PVKP010011752.1:0-60424 GCA_004027715.1 Plecturocebus donacophilus | reverse complement strand
GCTGGGACTACAGGCACGTGCCAAATGCCAGCTAATTTTTGTATTTTTAGTAGAGACAGCGTTTCACCATGTTGGCCAGCATAGTCTCAATCTCTTGACCTTGTGATCCACCCGCCTCGGCCTCCCAAAGTGCTGGGATTACAGGCGTGAGCCACCGCGCCGGGCCAGAAAGCACCTCTTTAGAGGAGGAGATATATCAGGACACCTGAGTGAGAAGACCGAGGTAGTGTACCATGAATCTGCTAGACACAAAATTCTCTTTAGTCCCAAAGTGGGCCATCTTGGATGACTGACCCCGAACAGATCACTGGGCACTCCTGAACTTCCTTTGGCCCCGTGGAAATCCACTAGGTGTAGATCCAAAGCTCTGTATCAAGGTTGACAGTTGTTGGCATTCTATCCTGCCTCGTGCCATAAGCCCCCGGCTGCAGGAAAAGGCTTAGAGGTGCACCATCAATTTTCATGTCCTGTGATTTAAGCTCTCATGCTTCACTCACTGAGGCAACATACGTTCTTCTTAAAAATACCTTTACTGAGATAGAATCCACACATCATACAGTTTACGCATTTAAAATGTACAATTCTATGGCTTTTAGTGTTCGTACAGTTATGCAAATTAGTTCTAGAACCTTTTAATCAACCCAAAAAGAAACCCTGCAATCATTTGTAGTCTTTTTCTAGTTCCCCCTTTCTCCCAATCCCTAGGCAACCATTAATGCACGCTTCGTCTCTCTAGATTTGCAATTCTGGATTTCATGGAAATGGAATCATACATTCCATGTATAGAGTGGCTTTTTGGTACTTGCTTGTTTCATTTAGCATAACGTTTTCAAGGTTGTGCATGAATCTGTACTTTATGTCTTTTTATTGCCAAATAACATGTTATTACATGGAGAGGACATGCCACATGTCATTCATTCATTCATTCAACAGCTGATTGATATTTGGGTTCTTTCTATTCTTTGGCTATTAAGAATGCTATTGGGGCCGGGCGCAGTGGCTCACACCTGTAATCTCAGCACTTTGGGAGGCCGAAGCCAGTGGATCACAAGGTCAAGTGATTGAGACCATCCTGGGCAACGTGGTGAAACCCTGTCTCTATTAAAAATATAAAAATTCGCTGGGCGTGGTGGCAAGTGGCTGTAGTCCCAGCTACTCAGCAGGCTGAGGCAGGAGAATCGTTTGAACCTGGGAGGCGGAGGTTGCGGTAAACTGAGAGGGCCACTGCACTCCAGCCTGGGTGACAGAGTGAGACTTGGTCTCAAAAAAAAAAAAAAGAGTAATGCTATTATGAACATTTGTATAGGAGCTTTTGTGTACTAATATGTTTTAATTTTTCTTGAGCATGTACACCTAGGAGTAGAATTACCAGATCAAATGGCAACTGTTGTTCAGCGTTTTTGGGGAGTGCCAAACTGCTTTCCAAAGTGGCTGCACCAGTCAACATCTCCATCCGCACTACCTGAGGGCTCCTGCCTGTCTTTTGATTTTAGCCATTTTGGTGAGTGTGTAGTCATATCTCACTGAGGTTTTGATTTGCACTCCCATGATGGCTAATGATGTTGAGCCTCTTTCTGTGTGCACAGGATCTCTGACTTCTCACTCAGGCATCCTGATGTATTTGCCATTTGTATACCTTCTCTTAAGAAATATCTATCCAGATCTTTTGCCCACATTCTAATTGGGTTGTCTTTAATTATTGATTTGTAATAGTTCCTTACATATTCTACAGAGACCTTACCAGGTACATAATTTGTAAATGTCTTCTACCATTCTCCCATTCTGTGGCTTGTCTCTTCATTTTTTTCTGAAGCATAAAAGTTATAAATTTTGATGATATCCAACTTATCTACATTTTTTTGGATTGCTTGTGCTTTTGATGCCATATTTAAGAAACCAGTGCCTTATTGAAGGCCACAAAGATTTACACCATATTTTTCTTCTAAGGATTTTCTACTTTTAGTCTTATATTTAGTTGTTTTGACCATTTTGAGTTAATTTTTCATTTGATGTGAGGTAGAGGTTCCTCCCTACTGCATGTGGATATACAGTTGTTCTGGAATCATTTGTGGAAGGGACTATTCTTTCAATTGTCTTGACCCCCTTTTGGAAATCAATTGAACACAAATGTGAGGGCTATTTTTAGATTCTCAATTCTAGTCCACTGATTTGTGTTTATCTTTATCCCAATACCATATTGTTTTGGTTCTGTACCTTCATGGTAAGTTTTGAAATCAGGAAGTAAGTGTTCATATTTTATTCTTTTCCAGAATGCTTTGGCTTTTTGGAGTCATTTGAACTTCCATGCAAATGCTAGGATCAATATGTAAATTTCTGCAAAGACATAAGCTGAGATTTTGATAGGGGATTACATCAAATTTGTAGATAAATTGCGAGAGTATTTCCACCTTAATCATATTAAGTCTTCCAGTCCACAAGCATAGGGTGTCTTTCCATTTATTTAGGTCTTTTAAAGTTTCTTTCAGCAGTGTTTTGTAGTTTTAAGAGTATATGTTTTGCATTTCTTTTGTTAAGTGTATCCCCAAGTATATTATTCTTTTTGATGCTATTATAAATGGAATTGTTTTCATAACTTTCATTTTGTTCATCGTTATCTTATAGAAATACAATTGATTTTTGCCTTTCAGCCAGAACTACCATCTTCCAGTAATTTGCCAAAATGACGAACACAAAGGGAAAGAGGAGAGGCACTCGATACATGTTCTCTAGGCCTTTTAGAAAACATGGAGTTGTTCCTTTGGCCATGTATATGCGAATCTATAAGAAAGGTGATATTGTAGGCACCAAGGGAATGGGTGCTGTTTAAAAAGCAATGCCCACAAGTGTTACCATGTCAAAACTGGAAGAGCCTACAGTGTTACCCAGCATGCTGTTGGCAATGTTGTAAACAAACAAGTTAAGGGCAAGATTCTTGCCAAGAGAATTAATGTGCGTGTTGAGCACATCAAGCACTCTAAGAGCCGAGATAGCTTCCTGAAACACACAAAGGAAAATGATCAGAAATAGAAAGAAGCCAAAGAGAAAGGGAGCTGGGTTGGACTGAAGCACCAGCCTGCTCCACCCAGGGAAGTGCACTGTGTGAGAACCAATGGGGAGGAACCTGAGCTGCTGGAAACGAATCCCCATGAATTCATGGCATCATAGGTGTTAAAAAAAATAAAAGACCTCTAGACTGTAAAAAAAAATAAAAAAGAAATATAATTGATTTTTATGTATCGATCTTGTATTTTGCCACCATGAAACTCCTTTATTAGTTCTTAGTTTTCCTTAGGATTTTCTATATACAAAAAAGATAATATCACCTGCAAATAGGGATAGTTGTATTTGCTCCTTTCCAGCCTGCACTTTAAATTTCCTTTTCACAGCTGACCACTCTGGAATCGCCAGCATAATGTTGAATGGAAGTGGTATGAGCAGACATTCCTGTTTCATTCCTGACCTTAGGGAGCAGGCTTTCAGTGTTTCACCATTGTGTATGATATTAGCAGTATGGTTTTTTAAATAGGGAACACATTTTATTTTACAAATAATAGACCAACAAAGTCTGTTCTAAAGAATGGATCAACAAAGAATTGACCACTTTTATCCTGTTTCTTTAATACAACCTAGGTAAGAGCCAAAATTTAGCAAAATATTTGTTTTGCTATTCTAACATGCTGCAGTTATTAGATAACATTTGCTTAACAGACATTCATCTTTCCACCCTTGAATTTATATATTGCCACATAGCCATAGAAACTTAATTTTTATGCTTGCATTTCAGTATTGTTAGTGTATTATAAATGTGGCTAAGGTATGTATGGGGTCAGCAGAATGCCATTGGGACCCCTTCTGTCTCTTGGGGGCCCCTTCTGTCTTTGCACTCCTCTTCATCTCTGTTCTAACATTCACACATTTGCTTTCAATAAAAATGGCCACCTCTGTTCACTGCCCAGGTAGTTGGTCCAGCCTCCTTCATAGACATCAAGAAGAAACTCCAAGCTAAAAGGCTAGGCTTGGCTGGGCATAGTGGCTCACGCATGTGATCCCAGCACTTTGGGAAGCCGAGATAGAGGATTGTTTGAGGCCAGGAGTTCGAGACAAGCCTGGACAACATAGTGAGACCCCGTTTCTACATACACACACACACACACACACACACACACACACACACACACACACACAAAAGAACAGCTGGGTATGGTGCACATACGTGTAGTCCCAGCTACTCTGGAGGCTGAGATGAGAGGATCACTTGAGCTGGGAGGTCAAGGCTGCAGTGAGCCATAATTAAACTACTGCACTCTAGCCTGGGCTACAGATTTTGAGACTCTGTCTCAAAATCAATCCATCAATAAATAAATAAAAACCCAGACTTCCTGGATGGATACCAGTGACCACAGGAGCCTTGATAAAGCTTTTTTACTGGTAGTAACAACTGTATTTGTTAAACAGCTGCTGTGTTCCAAGAAAAGTAATAGTCACTGTATGTACATTTTCTGTTTTGATTTTACGCTAATCCTACATATTAGATATTATCTCTCCAGTTTTAGGGAAAGAGCACCAGAGAGTGAAATAACTTAGCCAAGTCGGCTGGTATGTGACAAAACAGGAACTCAGACATACTCCACATTGTAGTTTGTAGTTCTTTCATCTTTCTCACGTAAGGATGGTGAAGCCTTGTTTCACCACGTACCAGCTGTGTGTCCTTGGAGGGTCACTGATTCTCTCTGGCCTTCAGCTTCCACACCTGAGGCAATGAGGACAGTCACTGTGGATGTCTCCAGGGCAGATGGGAAGCCTGAGACAGGACCTGCTTCCAGTTCTTCCCCATGCCTCCGTCCCTGATTTTTTCACAACTGCTTGTTGTTATTAGTGGTAGAAATGCTTGGCTAGAACAAATTTAATCCAACGGGCATTTGGTGAGTCTCTACCACAGACAAGAAACCGTGCTGGAGGCCGAATACAATCAGAGGCCAAATCCAAATTCCAGGAACTTGAGTGTGTTCTTTTTTTGCTAAAATTTGTTAAGAGTTGATTATGTCTCCTCCGTTCTAAATGCTTTACATGTATAACCCATTTAATCTTCATCCTAACACTTTGAAGGAGGGACTATTCCCATTACACAGTTGAGGAAACTGAGGCACAGAGGGGTGGGGTTATTGCTCAAATCTTAAACAAAAACTTGTGAATGCTGGAGCTGGGTCTCCAAGGCAGCCATGTTGGCTCCGAAGTCCACCCTTTTAATTAACCCTGACGTCGGAGGACCTTCACCCTTGTCTTTGCAGGTGAAAGTGAGAAAATCACCCTGGAGAAGACAAAGAAACATCTACCACAGGTGCTCCAATAAGACCTGGGCACTGTCTAGTTACAAAGGGTGCTGTGAAGTGTAAGGGGATACTAAGATGTGTGGGAATCTGGACTCCAAGTGCAGCAAACCGCGTGGTATATGCATGATTAGGTACAGAGCAGGGAGGGAGTGGTGAGTACTAAGGAGCTGAGAGAACGTCCTGTCCATGGGAAGTCACAGACAGATCAGTTCTGGTTTGCTTATGCAGAAGCACTTGCTGATGGGGAAGCTTGAACTGGGACTTGAAAGAAGGGGAAGATTGCAGTGGGTGAAGAGCCTGGCAAGATGAGAATGCCGCTGGCAGAGGGGGAGACACGGGTGGTGGTGAGCGGACGAGGTGCTTCTCTGACAGTGAGCAGGAGCCTCTCTTGCCAGGACGTTTCCACATTCATGGAGACCAGTAAGACGCGGGTCCTTGAAGCCTTGTGAGGTGGAAAGGGTGCAGGCGCTGGGTCCAAATTCTAGCATGGCCCCTTGAGTGCAAATTTCGTCATCTGTGGCCACACAGTAGAGGCACTATCGCGAGCATCTTCAGTGTGGAGGGGAAAGCGCATGGGATCTCCCAGTAGCCGGGGGCACACTGAGGGAGTATATGGATCAGAGTGGCCTCAGCCACGGTGGAGCAGGAGAGAAAAGAAGCAAGGAGAAGAGCTGGGGACCCAACTGTCTCAGCATAAATTGAGAAGGTATGAGCCGTGATCAGGGAAAACAAGACACAAAAACTGGGCAGAGGATGAAGGAGAGTAGAAAGTCAAAGGCAAATGCCTGGCTTCAAACCTCAGTAGACCAACTAATCGATAGCTGGGAAAGATGGGGTGGGGGTCCTTTCTGGAACACAGCCTCCCCAATCTCCTTGGACATTGCCATCACTGCCAGGGGAATGGGTAAGTTCACCAAAAGGTGAGTTGTACAGATAGATGAAGAAGACCACCAGCAGAACCTTGAGAATGGCCACTCTAGTGGGTGGGGCAAGGGGATCCCAGGGGCCTCCCCAAGCTCATAGGAGAGGAGGGGAGGAAAATACATCTCTCAAAAGTTATTGGAAGAGGAGCCTTGAGAATGGTGAAGGGTCACAAGTGCAAATGGCACCAAGGCTTCTAGAAGCATGGCTGAAAACAAGATTTTGGCAACAGTATTTAGGACCTGATGGGGTCCTTCAAGGAAGCTGTTTCAGGAGTAAAGCAAGTCTTCGCTGGTGACCCACAGTGAGGGTTGCTGGGCCAGGAACTGTATTAAGGAGTGGGAAGTGAAAGTGTCATCTGCAAAGAGATAGGAGGGAGTGGCACACCCTGGTATGCAGGGGGCACAGATAGGAAGATAGGGGTGGGGCAAGAACAGAGACGGGGAACTTCACTGACCAGAAGGTAGTTTAAAATATGCAAAGCCTCCAAGGTGTTGGCTGGAGAGGAAAAATGAAGCCGCTGAGGGCAGGTTCTGGAAGGCAAAGGTATCCTGAGCGCCAGGGGTAAAGCCCTGATGGATGGGAAAGCCAAATGGGTCATGCCCACTTACCCTTCTGCAGGGCAACCCAGACACTGTGGTACCACCCATGGGGCAATGCTCTGCTTCTAACTGTTGTTGCTCTAGTTTCTTTCTAATAGAGAAACATCCAAAATCTGCACCTCCTCATATAGGTTGATCCAAGTTTCACAGACATCACTGAGTTCTCAGTGGACTCAGTTACTGGGGCTGTTCTCACACCATTTTTTTTTTTCTTTTCAAGAATCAGTAATGGGTGCAAGCAGACCTGCATAGGACTTCCAGTGAAACGGGGTGGTGGCGAATCAGCCAGAATCCCATCCAAGAATGCAACCGGCCTGGTGTGTGGGGTGAGACCTGATCCTTTAATGTCCCTTAGTCCCTTTTAGGGCTGGCAGGCTCAGAAGGGACCTGCTTATCACCCCCTAGGGCCCCATTCCTTGTTTAATGCTTTGCTGTTACAGTCTTGAAATCCTTGTAATTGAACATGGGACCCCACGTTTTCACTCTGCACTGGTCTCTGATTCTGAACTGATCCTGTCCCCTCTCTTGTCTCATCCACTCCGCGAATTGCCCCCACATTCTGAGACCTTTCAGCCGTGTCCTCACGAGGTTCCTGCCCCTATCTGAAGCTTCAGCCTCATCTCCACGGCGGCACCCCAAGCAGCCCTGCTTCTGGGTCCCGCGTGGGTCGGCTGTGCCCCAGGCAGCCACCGATCGCCTGCTCCGGCCCGGGACAGCCCTACTGTCCTGTCTGCTGCCCTTCCCTTGCTCTTCCCAGGGTCCGGGTTAGGTGAGGGGCTGCTGTGCGCATTCCGGGAGCTTCCATCCCTGGGTCCAGCACCTCCTCGGTTTCCGGGGGCTGGGGCGGCCTTCCCAGCGCAGAGCTCGGCTCGGCGGGATGTTCTGAGGCGCTCTGCCCCGAGGCGCTGGAGGGTGCGCGGTGGGACCGTCGTGCTAGCCCCTTTCACTCTCGGAGTGTCCGCGCTCCACCCACTTGGTCACTGCGGGTCAGTCCGGTCCAGCCCGGCCCACCCCAGCGGTGCGTGTCTTTCGCACGTGTGGACGCCATACTCTCTGTTCTCGTTTAATGTCCGGGATCAACCCTGGAGGCAAGAGGTAAACGCCGCGGAATCCACACGGAGCTGCCGAGGTAGGAGCTTCCTACCCCAGGGGGAGGCCTCTGCGCTCCCAGACCGTAACCCTTTTTAGCCCGAAACTTCTCCAACTTCCTTGGCTTTGTTTAGAACTCGACAGCGCCGCCGCCTGGCGCGAGGTGTGAGGACGGTGGAGGAGAGACGCAAGGGTGTTTTCGAACCTTTTGCCTCTCACTGTTACGGGGGCGACCCGAGGAGGCCGCCCACTTCTCCGCATTCCCAGTAAGGGAACTACCGGATGAGGTCGAAAGTGACAGATTCCTATCTCCTGCTCCCGCCCTCCTCACTGCGCCCATCCACGGGACCCTGGATCTTCAGTGCCCTTTGCCAAGCAAGTGGCATTTCTGTGCATCTCGGTGTCCATGTGGCCTCTGGACGAAAAGGAAACTTCCTTTGCTGACCTGGGTGGGATCCGCTGGAAGCCCGCAGCGCCTCCCCGGGGGGCTGCCAGCCACCCTGTTGGGGTGCGAGATGCACCGTCCCTAGAAGCCGGACGGAAACAGGCCAGGCTGATTCGCTCCCACGCGCCCGCCCCACCCGGCGCCGCAGCAATTCACCTGCCACGGCCTCTGAGTGAGGTCAGGACCTCGGGCGCCCTGATAGTGTCCCTGCGCCTTCCTCAAGCGACGAGATGGGGTTGCCCAGGGACTCGCGGGTCCCTGGCCAACCGTGGGGCAGAGGGCGCTGCTGTTAGGCTAGTCTTCCCCGCCCTGACACACCCACTGTCCTCTGAGGGCAAGCGCTCCGCGGATTCCCTGAGCCAGGCACCCTGGCAGGGGACGGGATCCAGCTGTCTCTCCCTGCGATCCTGTCTTTGGGGAAGTCCACGTCCTAGGCAGTCCCTCCCAAAGTCCCCTTCGTGCCCGTCACCCCTTCCAGTGTCCTGCAGGTTTTGCGCACCATCTCCCCGAGGCCCCATTCAAAGCCCTCTTCGCTGTCACCTTCGATTCCCAGAGCTCTGCAATGCGGGCTTTCCTTGGAAGTGGCGGCAACAAGTATGAAAAGAAAGGAAGGAGGTGCAAGAGATGAAGGACGGCTGCACGCGTGGGGGCCAGAGTGGTGGGGGCGGGGACAGTCGTCTGGCTACAGGGGTGCTGGCCTTTCCTGGCGCCTGCCCCTGCCGGCCCCGCCCGAGAACCTCCCTGCGCCAGAGCCGGGTTTACTCATCCCGGCGAGGTGATCCCATGCTCGAGGGCGGGCTCAGGGCGGCCAGAGAACCCAGCAATCCGAGTGTGCGGCCTCAGCCCTTCCCACCAGGCACTTCCTTCCTTTTCCCGAACGTCCAGGGAGGGAGGGCCGCGCGCTTATAAACTCGAGCCCTGGCCGATCCGCATGTCAGAGGCTGTCTCGCAGGGGCTGCGCGCCGCGGCCAGAAGCTTCTGAACTGAGACGGACAGGAGCGGCTGTCGCCAGCGGCGTCCTGCGCCCCTCTGCTCCGGCACGGCCGCGTCTCAGTGCCTGCGCTTTCCCGGGCGCCTGCACACGGCGCGCCTGGGTAACATGCTCGGGGCCGGGCTCCTTGGGGTGCTGGCCCTGGCCGGCCTGGGGCTCCCCGCACCCGCAGAGCCGCAGCCTGGTGGCAGCCAGTGCGTCGGGCACGATTGCTTCGCGCTCTACCCGGGCCCCACGACCTTCCTCGCTGCCAGCCAGATCTGCGTTAGACTGCAGGGCCACCTTATGACAGTGCGCTCCTCAGTGGCTGCCGATGTCATTTCCTTGCTACTGAGCGGCGACGGCGACGTTGGCCCGCGCCTCTGGATCGGCCTGCAGCTGCCACCCGGCTGCGGCGACCCCAAGAGCCTCGGGCCCCTGCGCGGCTTCCAGTGGGTCACGGGAGACAACCACACCAGCTACAGCAGGTGGGCGGGGCTCGACCTCAATGGGGCTCCCCTCTGCGGCCCATTGTGCGTCGCGGTCTCTGCTGCTGGGGCCCCTGTCCCCGGCGAGCCGGTCTGGGAGGAGCAGCCGTGCGATGTGAAGGCCGATGGCTTTCTCTGCGAGTTCCACTTCCCAGCCACCTGCAGGCCCCTGGTGGTGGAGCCCGGCGCCGCGGCTGCCGCCGTCCGGATCACCTATGGCACCCCATTCGCCGCCCGCGGAGCGGACTTTCAGGCGCTGCCGGTGGGCAGCTCCGCGGCGGTGGCGCCCCTCGGCTTGGAGCTGACGTGCGCCGCGCCGCCTGAGGAGGTCCAGGGACACTGGACTAGGGATGCGCCCGGCGCTTGGGACTGCAGCGTGGAGAACGGCGGCTGCGAACACGCGTGCAATGCGAGCTCCGGGGCCCCCCGCTGCCTCTGCCCAGCTGGCGCCGCCCTGCAGGCAGACGGGCGCTCCTGCACCGCTCCCGCGACGCAGTCCTGCGAAGACCTCTGCGAGCACTTCTGCGTTCGAAACCCCGACAAGCCTGGCTCCTATTCGTGCATGTGCGAGACCGGCTACCAGCTGGCAGACGACCTGCACCGGTGCGTGGACGTGGATGACTGCATGCTGGTGCCCAGTCCGTGCCCGCAGCGCTGTGTCAACACTCAGGGTGGCTTCGAATGCCACTGCTACTCTGGCTACGACCTGGTGGACGGCGAGTGCGTGGAGCCCGTGGACCCGTGCTTCGGAACCAACTGCGAGTACCAGTGCCAGCCCTTAGGCCAAACTAGCTACCGCTGCATCTGCGCCGAAGGCTTCGCGCCCGTGCCCCAGGAGCCGCACAGGTGCCAGATGTTTTGCAACCAGACTGCCTGTCCAGCCGACTGCGACCCCAACACCCAGTCTAACTGTCAGTGCCCTGAAGGCTACATCCTGGACGAAGGTTTCATGTGCACCGACATCGATGAGTGCGACAACGGCGGCTTCTGCTCCGGGGAGTGCCGCAACCTCCCCGGTACCTACGAGTGCGTCTGCGGGCCCGACTCGGCCCTTGTCGTCCAGATTGGCACCGACTGTGACGCCGACAAGGTGGACGGAGGCGACGGCGGCTCTGGAGAGGCTCCCGTCACCCCGACCCCGGGCTCCACCTCCCCTCCCGCCGCGGGGCGCGTGCATTCGGGCGTGCTCATAGGCATCTCCATCGCCAGCCTGTCCCTGGTGGTGGCGCTTTTGGCTCTCCTCCGCCACCTGCGCAAGAAGCAGGGCGCCACCAGGGCCAAGACGGAGTACAAGTGCGCGGCCCCCTCCAAGGAGGTAGTGCTGCAGCACGTGCGGACCGAGCAGACGCCGCAGGGACTCTGAGCGACCTCCGTCCAGGAGCCCGGCTTTGGAGTGGCCTTTCTCTCGCTCCTGTGCCTCCTCACCCTCAGCTGTACTCCACCGCTACCCAGCACCTTAGCTGGATTACAGCTGGAGAGGGCCCGCCCCGCCCCCACCAAGCTGTGTTCTCCTATTCCCTGCCTCACTGGGGCGGGGTGATTAGAGGGAGGAGAATGAGCCTCAGCCTCTTCCATGACGTCGCTGGACCACTGGGCAGAGATGGCGATTTTACGACGAAGACAAACACTGCGAAGGGTCCCAGCTCCTCACCACTGGGCCCAGGAGGGTGAGCGTTATTGGTTGGCGGCCCTTTGGGCGGACCCTGACCTCGTGGGCTAGGGATGAGCAAAATATTTATTTTTTAAAAAGTATTTAGGCTTTTGTTTCCTTTTTTCCTACTTGTATGTCTCCATCATCCACTTTGCACACCTCTCCCGTCTCTCTCTACGAACTCCCACTTGGCATGTGGCGGATAAACTATCGTAGTGAATTCTTTTTCCTAGCCCTCTCACATGTATGAAGCAAGCCCCATTTATCCGCCATTCTTCCCAGTTTTCTCCTCCCAGGAACTGGGCCAGCTCACCTGAGTCGCCCTACCTTGTCATCCTACCTGTGCCTGACCCTATTTCTTTTGCCCTTAGCTGTCTGCTCAGACAGAACTCCTACATGAAACAGAAACAAAAACACTAAAAATAACAGTGGCCATTTGCTTTTTCACCAGATTTGCTAATTTATCCTGAAATTTCAGGTTCTCAGCGCAAAATAATTTTAAACAAATGTTGAGATGTAAAATGTATTCGATTAATGTTGCTGGACTGTCATAGAAATTACAAGGAGTTTTTATCTTTATTTTTTTAAACAGTGAGCCTGAACTTTGTGGTTGCTTTGATTTGTACTGAAAATGGTAATTGTTGCTAATCTTCTTATGCAGTTTCCTTTTCTGTTATTATTACTTACTTTTGACAGTGTTAAAATGTTAGAAGTTTGCTCTAGATTGAGGGAAGAGACAATCACCTCCCAGGAGACAGTTTAAGAAAAGTTTTGAGCTTCATGATTCATGCCAGTTAGTAATTGACTCTCACTGTTCTTGTCACTGGTAGACCTAAATAAAACCAGCTCTACTGGTCTTATGGAAGGGAGCTTGGGAATAGATCTGGAGGATGCCCAATTAGGGCTTAGCCCTAATCAGGTCCTCAGAGAATTTCTACCATTTCAGAGGGGCCTTTTGAAATGTGGCCCCTGAACAAGAATTGGAAGCTGCCCATGGGAGCTGGTTAGAGATGCAGATCCTAGGCCCCACCCCAACCAGTTCGTGAGAATCTGTATTTAACAAGATCAGTAGGGGATGAGTCTGCTTAGTAATTTGAGGTCAATGGTTCCAGACTGCTTCCAATTTTCTGGAGTACATTAAGTATGGATCAGTTATAAGTAGCAGGCCAAGTCAGGCCCTCATTTTCAAGAAACTGAGGAATTTTTATTGTGTAGCTTTGCTCTCTGGTAGAAAAGACTAGGTACACAGCTCTAGACACTACCACACAGGATCTGCAAGGTCTTTAGTTCAACTAAGCTAGGAATGAAATCCTGCTTCAGTGTATGGAAACAAATGTATCATAGAAATGTATCTTTTGTAAGACAAAGATTTTCCTCTTCTATTTTGTAAACTCAACATATTTGTACATAGTTATTTATTTGTTGAAGATAAACTAGAACACAGGCAAAAATCCTTGCTTATGACAACACGTGTACAAAATAAACACATTACAGTGTGCTCTCGGGTTGTGTGTCTGTTCACTTTTCTTCCCCCAGTCCCCTCAGTTTAAACCATGCAAATGCTGTGAGATGCATGAAGGGCTGCCCTGCACCCCAGCACTCACGTTGTCTGATGATGGCACCCTTTCTGATTTTCAAAGCTCTTTCCAGAGGCTGTTATTTTCACTGTAAAATGACTTCATGCAATCTCCATATACACAAATATTTATTTATTTCCTTCTGTAACCATAACAACTTCTTATACGAGGACTTGTTTTCTGTGCTTTTTAGTACATTATAGGATCATTTGTTGGAATGAATTAAATAAACCCTTCCTGGGGCATCTGGCGAATCCCAGCTGTGTGTTCTGTGTATGGTTTGGCATTATCTGCTCTGTGAGATATCCAAATTCAATGTAGTCATGAAGGATCTCAGTTTGTGGCTCTAATTCAAGTATTCATTTCTAAAGGTATGAAATCATTCCCATCTCTGTTGGAGACTAAAAACATTGCCTTTTCAATGCACACATTTCTTGGGCTCACTTTCCTAGGATGGTAGGGCTGGCTCAATGCAATATGCAGGGCTCGGAAAGGGTTTTGAAAGAAAAAATTAAAAGAAAGTAAAGTGCTGGCAAACATTCAAATGCTTTATATGTCTGGATAATGCCAAATACGTGAGTTTTAGTTTGAGTGGTTATTGCGAAGACAGGGTTGGAGATTTTGACATCCATCACAGATGCAGTGATGACTTGTGTGTGTATGTGTGTGTGTGTGTGTGTGTGTGCTGGGGCAGCTGCCATGCACAGTGCCCTATGGAGATGGCAAGCTGAGCCAAGCTCCCCCAAGGAGCTTATGAAGTCTTTGTGAAGGAAGAGCTACACAAACGGGGGCAGGACAGTTGCAGATAAACGGGGCTGGGTGACCAGAGGAGACAGTGACACCTTACAATTTGCTCCTGATACCCAGCCTTCTATTCTTCAAGAGGGTCAGCTCCCAGTCACTGTCAAATTGACTTGCAGGGGCTCATTGCGTTAGGATTTCTTCTTATTCCATTAGAGGGGCATCTTCTTAAGGGACACTGGAAGACCAAAACACACTTTCAAAACCCAGAGGCAAAAACCCTTCATGTCCTGAGCAAAAACCTAGGACATTAGTCGTTTGGGGCCCTGAGGTTCCCTGTCCACCTCACTTCCTGCTACCTGAGGGATCAGTGGTTCTGTTTACAAGTCTCATCGGAGCTTGAGATTCTCAAAACAGCTAAATAGCCACAGTGCCTCTCAGAGAAAGACACCAGGACCACATAAACACATCACATCAGTTAGCTTTAAAAACTATCCCCCGGCATGTACAATCAGCATAGACTTTATGAAACCAGAGCCATGGGATCAACCTGCGCAGTCTCTGCTTTCTGTTCACAGCATGGGACATCCAGGTCCGAGGCAGTCTCCCAGAGACCAGTTGCTGTGATATTTCACAGCACAAGAGGCCGAGGCAAGAAAGCCAAGGTAGTATTTCTGGATAAGCCAGCATTCAAGTGGTGTTTTTTTTGTTTTTATGTAGTCTTTGGTTATAAAGTAAACCGAATTCAATTTTTAAGTCAAATGACTTGTATTTGTTTCCAGTCCTCACCTCTTTTCTTGGATTGGTTCAGCTGTTGTTTGCTGAGCACTTACTCTGTGCCTTTCATGGTGATAGGCACAATGAGAAACCCCTGCTATATAAGGTGGACCGTGGCAGGGGAGAAAGATGTGAAACAACCGGTTACCCCCAAATTGTGCTTCACTTAGAAACAGTGATAAGTGCAGGGGAAGAAAGGCACAGCATCTCTGAAACGGCGCAAGAGGGATACGGGATTTAGAGTGAAGGACTGGAGGGCACTTCCTGGACAAGATGACACTTAACACCGGACCTGAAGGAGAAGGAGGGCTTGTCAAATGCAGACTGGAGAGGGAGCAGTCCAGGCTGGAAGGGCCGTGCGGGAGAAGGCGCTGCACCGTGAAGAGACCTGATGGCACGCACCGGGCATGGTGAACTAGGTGCTGCAAGGGAGGCTGAGAGGTGGAAAGATACAAGCAGCAGGAGAGGACCGGAGGGGCTGTAGGTCAGACACTGACATAAAGACTTTGAAAGAATGACATTGAAAAACGTTCTAAGTACAAATGGGAGCACTCAAGGCGTTTTGATAAGAGCATGCAGAGATTCCATTTAGGTACTGCACTGTTTGGGACAATGACAACTACTTCTAGACATATTTACACGTCCCCTTGGGCAGAAACTGCAAAATTCCTGCTGTAAGGACCCCACAGGGCTAATACCACCTGGATGTGATCCCAGCCTGACACCTGCTGGTCACATGGCTGTGGGCACCACGTCACCCTCTGAAGACTGTAAGAGGGTGCACACAGAGCTACCTCACAATGTTTCCAAAAAGATTAGATGAGGCAGTAAGCTCAGTTTCTGGCCCACAGTAGATGCCCAATAACTGTGCCAATGAACTGGTAGATGCATGAATGAGTACAGAAACAAGTTGTGTTGCAATCAGGAGTGTCTTAGGGGTAAACTAAAGTTTGCATAAAGTGGAAACTGTTCCATCAGGGGAAGATGCAGTCACTTGGAAGTGATGTTGTCAGTGCTGGAGGAACTGTAATGTTGAATTTGCAGGCATCCATCATAGCTTAAATGGGGAGATTTTCACACCAGGTGAGAAGTGACCTCCAACACTCAGTCACTGTAAAATCCAGCTTCAAAGGCTCCAGCCTATTTTCCCTACTCACAAGACCTAGTCAAGTACAGGCGGCAGAGACTCCGTCCGCTGGTCTCCCAGGGAGGCTCAGAGGAGAAAGAACATGCTCCAGAGTGCTCTTCGCCATTTCTTAGGGCCCAAAGGAGAAAGAGAAACGCAGCTCTGGCCCGGGCAGAGGCAAGCCTCCTAACGGGGGCTATAAGGGGAAGTTCCCCGTGTGACCGCCCTTAGGGTGACATTATGGTTGTGGATGGGGCCAGGGAACAAAAGAGCCCCACCTTCTACCTTCTGGAGACACCTTCTGCTGTCTGTTGAGTGCAATTCCTTATTATATCATCTATTCAAGGAAAACTGAGGTTACAAAGAATACATGAAAACACATTTTCTTCATGGTTATAGCTCAGTGGGGGGTACCCAAAATATATCACCTGACCTTTAGAGGCATTTCTTCATAAAACAATACAGGCAACACCCAATTCTTTCTTTCTTTCTTTTCCAGAATGAATGCCCTGGGTTCAGTGCTATCTCTTTTTGTTTTGAGTGCTTCCTTCCTCCTTTTTTTTTGGTTATCAGGTTCAGATATAGGCAAACAACTGATTTCCTCTCCCAAGAGAAACTAAATATTGTCTTAACATGGGACTCTAACAGAATCAAAATCGTTTTCAGAGTGTTTTGAAAGTGTGATTGTGAAAGACAAAAGAACCCTGGGGATGGGTTAATTCAAGGTCACACCCAATGGAGACAGTGCAAAAAACACAGACAGCAGAGGCTTTCAGGGATCCAATAAGAAACATTAAGAGTCAAAGCTGGGGTCTCTGACAATTATGCCACCTGGGCCACAGGCCAGATGTTTCTTTGAATCTCTTCCTGACGGAAATCTTCTGTTAAAATAGGCAATTTTATACAGATATTATCCTGAGACAAAACTCACTTATCTTCTGCATATTCAGTGCCTGGCAACATAGCCTCTGTAAATTCCTGTCTCAAAGCTTTCTGGCTTCTCACTGATGCAGTCCCTAAATGCGAACTCAACCCACTGTTGTCCAGCAAACCTGTGTTCTCCTTGGTAAGGAGGAGAGAGGCTTTTCAACATTCTCCCTGATTCCTCCCCTTTTCCCTCTGACTCCTGCCTTTCTTTAATTCCTTTGAGAACATGGAATTAAATCTTCCACAGACTCTTTCGAGATCCTAAGCCTTGTTCGTTGTGCCCCTCTTTTAACAAATCTGTTCTGAAATGCTCATATGATCCCAAATCACCATTTTTAGCGAGCCTTTGCCAGGATTTGACTGTAGTCTTTCTTCACATGTTTTCCCCTCCTCCTAAAAGGTAGCACTGCAGAAACCCAATGGTAGTGCCAGGAGAATGGAAAGTCTGAGGAGTACATGGGACATTCCCGGTTTCACTGTTTAATTTGTCTGAGACTCTCCAGAGCACAGGATATGGCCTCAGAGGATATGATAAACATGAACTAAAATGAAGAGAGCAACATAAATGCAACAGCAAGCTGCCTGGAGACTGCAACAGATGGAAATGGTGGTTTTCGGGTGGGACTGGGTCTTAAGGAATAGTCTGCTCTCTTTGACTGGAAGAGAGCTAGGAGTGGAATCCCTATCCTCTCTCCAGTGCTTGGAGTAAAGGATCACAAAGTCATTATGGAATTAGCAGCTTGCCCAGGAACATACTCAACTCTCTAGTTTGTCCAGGTGGTGTCTGGAGTCCTGGATACTTCTTTTTACATCCATAAGGTCGAGAGAGCGGCAGCTTCCTATGCAAATTGGTTGAGGTCTCTTAGTCTGGGAGGAGGAGCTCAAGAAATGGTATAATCAGGTGGCCTTCCTGGGGCCACCAGATGGGATAGAACCATCTCCAATTCTGTATGCCCTCAGGTCCTCCCCATGCTATCTGTGTCCTGTAGATTTCTTTACTGTAGAGTGCTTATTTAGGTTTAGAACTGCACCTTCGTTTCTGTGCTTGACCACAAATCACAGCCACCAAGAGTGAAGTAGATGGTGACCAAAACAGTCCCTATCATGATTGGGGCAACAGCAACTCAAATATAAAAATTCGCATGTCAAAATTCATAGAACTGTAAAACTAAAACGAGAACACTCTAACATATGTAAATTATGCTTCAATTAAAAATAGATTAAAAAGAAATTACAGCCTCCTCAGAATACTAATGAAGGTCTGATTAAAAAAAATGAAAAAAAAGGACACCCAACTCTGCACCAACTCCCTCTTCCCTCTTCTGTGTCATGAAGCAGTCACCATCTGAATGGTGAGCCTTCCTCCCCCGGGCCAGGAATGCAGCCTTTGTGCGTCACTGCGCACCCGCAGGTGGATAATGCGGCTCTGCCCTCCCCACAGTCATGCAGCCCTCCCTGGGCCACTGTGGGCTGGAAGAGAGAGAGCTGGGACTCATTCGCCGGGCTGTGTGCCTCTCAGTCTGTTCTCTCTCTGCATTTGCCACATGTCCACACTGGGCGAGTGCTGACCTTAGGCAGCCTCACTCTCCAGGCAGACAGAGCCCCGGGAATCCAGTCATTTCAAGTCCTATGTTGCAGCAGGTGGGTGCGCATGGAGTCTATTGACAATAGGAAGCCACATGTTTTCATGTGTAGAAAGTTAATACTCCCATTCTAGGTAACACTGTTAATGACCTTGGATTTTTTTTACATTGTTTCTCCCCAATTTCAGAAAGTGCCCCCACTGTTAGACACTCAAGTGAATTCTTTCACAGCATTAAGGACCCTGCCTTTCAGTTGACACAAAGCTGATGAAAGTTGGAAAGAAGGACATGATCATCCTGCCAGCCCCTCCCTGAAGATGGAGACGTGCGAGCCTCAATTTCACAAGGACCCCAGAGCTTGGGATGGGCTCCTCTTACCAGGCAGACCCAAGCCCCCCATTAGAGCCTGCCACCGCTGACACATGGCTCTTAGGGCAAAGTCTTCATCTTTAAGGTGGTATAGAAGACGCTGGGCTCCTGCTTATATCCCTGCCAGCACCTCACACACCCCTGCGGCCTGTGTTCTGGTCACACTGAGCCCTTCCGTGCCTCTGTGACTACTCTGCTTTGTTATTGCATGCCCTTTGCACATGCTGCTCCTGCAGCTTAGAGCCTACAGGAATACCTTGTGCCCGGCCTCTTTCTCTCCTAGTTAATGTGTAGGTATCCTTCAGAGGAGGTCATCTCCAGCCACTTTCCTGGGGGAAGCCTGCTCTGAGTCAAGGGCAGCTTCTTTCATCGTCATCTCTTAGGAAGCAGATTCCTTCACCATAGAGCACTTATTTAGGTTTAGAACTGCACCCTCATTTCTGTGCTTATTTGATGAATGCCTATCTTTTGCCACTAGCATCTGAGCTCCATGAAGGCAGATGCTGCCTGTGTATACTCTGTGTTGTCTCAAAGCCAGTTGCACCACCTGAGAGAAGCACTCAGCGAATTGTCCGCATGTATCCCTGAGTGCACACAGGTCAGCAGGACAGTTTCCGGGGTGTGCTGCTGGCTGACGGTGTACACCATAGTGGAGCTGTCTCAGAAAACGCAGTCCTAGGATTCTGACATGTGTCCTTAAGGAATCTGAGGCTATGTTGTCATCTACTTACGGCATGAGAATGTGGGAGATGGGGGTGATTCACTACCTCCACCTCTCAGAGAAGAGTGTCAATGGCCACCTTTGCTAGGATTCATGACTGGTTCCTGAGGCGGTGCCGCCAAAACATGTGGCAGCCAGTTGATCCTTTGCGTCCACCTCTAGCACCTAAGGAATGCTAGCTATGATGGTTTTAACAAAAGTGAAGCCAAGACTTCCAGACAAGTGTGAAAGTCACATGCATCTTTGCTCACAGATCAGAGCAAAGATGGGCAATTATCCTGTTTAGTGATAGCTTGTCATATCCAATTACCGTCTTCCTGATCATCTGGGAAAACGTAACACCTGGCTTGTCGTGGAACAGTAAATTAAAGGCAATTTTAAAAGAAAAAGCAAAATCTCTGATGGATGGAGGGATGAGCAAAGGCTGTTTCTACCTTTGGCAGGAAATGTTTTCATTCACACTGATGTCAATAGCTGTGACTCCTGGTCTTAGCAAGCAGAACGAGATGACCATCGAAGCAAGCCTCCCAAGGAGGTGACGTACGTCAGTGCTCTCAGGACCTTGGCTGTATGGCTTATGACTTCAATTCACTGCAATCTGCTGGACACAAACTACGAGGGAGGGCTTCATGCAACCGGTCGCTACAAAAACCTGGGTGTGATGGAACCAAAGCTCGTGGCACTGTTGATGGGCTCCAAACGCAGCCCTGAGGAGTGCTCAGGGTGCCTTGCTGATGCCAGGAATTGAAAAGGCCCTTAAGTTGAAGAACAGAGCAGTTGATAGGATCACCCCCCACTCTCACCCACCACCACCTGCATGACATGATTGCAGGGTCAAGGGCAGTGTTCACACTCATTTATCAACAGTGATGGAAAGAGGACTAAGCAGAGAGACATGCTGCCTCCTACCCTTCCACCGTCTGATTCACGTGTCTCCCCAGTGTCTCCGCCAAAACAGAGTTTATAGCTGGGAAGAGTTCAACACTTGAAACCTCCCTTGGTGCATATTTCAAGTGGGAAACTGAGGCTTAGAGAGGTTAAATCACTGCTCACAAGGTAGCTGAGGCTGAGATCTCCTGCCTCTCAGAGACTTTTCTTTCCATCACCTGAAGCTGCCTCATCTTCAGCTTTCATCAGCTACATTAAAAAGGTTGAAGTTTCTAAATAGAATGTGTCTTATTCCATGCTAACCTGGGCAGCTAAGCACTGGTGTTGCCGAGACTCCTGGTCAGTGCCCTGCATTGCTTATCAGAGAGTTTGCCCAGTCTGATCACTGGGAGACTAAAGAAAGGACCCCCATCCTCACACACAAGCTGGGAAGAAGCCCTAGGGACCACTGCCAGTGCCGTGAACCCCTCACCTCAGTACTACCAGCCTGGACGGTCCTTGCAGCTCTGTTCAACTACATTTATCATGTGCCCATCCTGGCAAGCATTGTCAGACACTGAGGAACAAATATTGCAGTTTAAAAACCTCCAAGTAGTTATGGTTACATGAAACCCACAGTCACGGGACTGACTTACTCCAAATGCCCAAGGTAACCCTGGTGGGTACTGAGAAATCAGGGATGGTTGATGTCTCTGTGTGTGTTTCCGTGTGTCTGCAAGATCACAGGGTTCTGTGACTTAGTTTTGAAACTTCCATTTTAAAGTCATGTCTCTAGTTTGTAGTACAGACATGGCTGTGCATTCTCTCAATGGTCTGTTAGGCTGACCACTCGAAACAGTACAGGGTGTTGCCCTTTGGCTGTGCCTCCCCCTCCCCACACCACCTTCCCCATACCATCAGAATGGCCACCCAGAATCAGGCCGGTAGCTAAACCCAGAGGTAGTCTCTGCATGTTAAGCCAGGTGGGGCCCCACAAACAGCACATCATACATGTTTCTATGTTGTCACGCCAGATGCTAACATAAATGTTGCAAGTTCTCCTTTGCCCCCTCCCCTACTTTTATCAGAAAGCAGAATTAAAGCTCCTCTTAAGCTCTTTCCCCTTGGGAAAGATAATTTATCCTCTGGTTAATACATCAGGCAACAAAGTTACGGCCTTTTATTATGTTCAACTTACATGTCAATATCTGATGTGGTTGATGTTTTACTGAATGATGACATTCTAAAACAGTGGGTGATGAAGCTGCCTCCTCTATCCAAAACCTGGGCTGGTTCCCATCCCTCGCTGCTCTCTGCTCTTTCCCCGCCCATGGCTCCCCTCCCACTCACCACCACAGTATAAATTGCTGCCTTAATGAGTTCTCATTTTCCCACATCAAAGGATCAGGGACAAAAATTACATCATAGGAGCTAGACGAGGTTTTTATCTTCTCTGCTGTGTTATTACTGACCTGGTTTTATGCCTTGCAATAAACCCCATGCCATGTCTCTCCAAACCTTTTCTACTCACGGGTAGACTGCTCCCAGCCCAGGACACCCCAGGGAGACACTTGTGACAGCAAGCAGGTATTTTCCTCAGGTGGGAAGTGAGGGGGGGGAGAAAAGCAAGTGTCCCAGGCTGTTGACATAAGTCTCACTTAGCAACAAGAGCCCAGGAAGAGACAGAGGACAGGTACTTGCGGGCATCTTCCTTCCTCCTCTCTTCTGTGCAAGCTGTTCTCCCATCACAAGGCAGAGCGTCTGCAGAGAGGAAGGGTGCTACCTGCCTTCACCCTCTTAAGTCCCCTCCAAAGCATCGCTGTGATGAATCACACACAGGGGCCATTCATTTCTCACCACCTCCTGCTTCTCAGCCCTTGAAGAACAGCCAGAGGTTCAGAAATTATTAATATCCTAGCCCAGTTCCCAAGGAGTCCTACCCAAAGCATCCTTCTGAAAGCCAGAGCGCTGGGGAGAGGAGAGCAGCAGCAGACTTCTGACACTCTCCAGCCGGCACATGCGCTGCTGGAGGAAACAGGTGGTGGAGCTTAGATGAGCATCCAGGAGACTGCAGTTTTCGGGGCTGTAGGAATGGTGTGGGCCCCTTGAGAGGTGGCCAGGCAGGGCGGGTTGGGAAAAGACTCTTCAGAAGGTGGTGGTCCTGGTGAGGGGAATGCGCTTGCGGCTGGGTTCCGGTTGCAGGGGCTCCTGCTGGCAGGGAAGCGGGGGGCACATGCACCCTGCCCCGCCTCTGCTCTTGAGAGCAGTGGCATAGTAGTCCAGGGGCTCCTCCTCAGCACCGCCAGCACCTTCCAGGAGGCAGCAGCGCAGGCACAGAACTCGCTGGAAGGATCGGCGGAAGTTGTCGGAAAGGAAACCGTAGAGAATGGGGTTGGCGCAGCTGTTGGCATAGCTGAGGATGAGCGACACGTGGTTGACGGTGGCATCAAGGCTGGTCACGAAGAGGTTCAGCAGCTGCACCACATAGAAAGGCATCCAGCAGAGCACAAAGACGGCCACGACCATCAGCACCAGCCTGGTGATCTTCTTCTCCGAGCGCCTGCGCTGCTGCCAGCCAGCGCGCAGGGCCACGGCGCGCATCTTGCCCACGATGAGCAGGTAGCACAGGCCGATGGCCAGCACGGGCAGCAGGAAGCCCAGCAGGAAAGTGTAGACCACGAAGACCGCCGACCAGGCCGGGTGTGGCCAGTGCAGGTTGCAGGCCACGGCCTGGCCGCCGCGAGCCGGTCTGGTGTCGGCGAAGATGGCGATGGGCAGAGTGACCAGCAGGGACGCCAGCCACACGCCCAGGTTGATGAGCTTGGCCACACTGGGCCGCCGATAGGTCGCGGCGCGCAGAGGGTGTACCACGGCCACGTAGCGGTCCACGCTGAGCACGGTGAGACAGAAGACGCTCGTGAACATGTTGAGGCCGTCCACGCTGAGCACCGCGCGGCACAGCACGGAGCCGAAGGGCCAGTGGTGCAGGGCGGCCGACGAGGCCACGAAGGGCACGCTCAGCATGAAGAGCTCGTCGGCGACGGCCAGGTTGAGCAGGTAGATGTTGGTGGCCGTCTTCATCTTGGCGTAGCGAAGGATCACGAAGATGACCAGGGCGTTGCCCACCAGCCCCACCAGGCAAACCAGCGCGTAGATGCACTGGATGGCGACCATGCCCGCCGCCCCCGCCGCCCCGCGCCCCGCCACCACCTCTTCCTCCTCCGCCGGGGCGCTGCTGGCGTTGGCCGCGGGGGGCCAGACAGTCTCCAGCCCTTCCTCGCCCCCAGGGGGCAGCGTCGAGGGGGCGCTCATGCCCGGGGGTGTCGGTGCGGGGCTGCGGAGCGTGGCTAAGCGAGCGCGGCGCGAGAGAGGCTGGCGGCGGGCCCCGGGCGGGGGCTGGCGCGCAGACGCGCGGCTCTTCCCGGCTCAGCTGGAGAGCTGCGGGAACCGCGGAGCCCGCCAATCGCTGAGCCGCGCGCCCCACCGCTGCGGGCACCCGGCTGGCGCCCCTCGGCGCCCCAGCTCCTGGGTGTAGGCGTCTGGCCTCACCGGGCCCTGGAGTCCTCTCCGACCCCGCCCCGTTTTCCCACCTCCGCCGCCCCGTCCCGCTGCCAACTCCGCCCCAGGTTCCTAGGTCTCCAGCCCCGCCCAGGGTCACCCTCCTGACCTCTTTCCTTTGCGCCTCGATTCAGATCCCGCTTTCCGCATCGGCCCTTTGAGGTCCAGTTCCCGGTTCTGTTACAGGGGGACTGAGGCAGCGGGGCTGAAGGTCCTGGAGTCCTCCCTTTGGGTAAAGAGGCGGCCAGCACTGGCCAGGAACCACCCGGAAGCTCGGAGCCACTAGCCTTGTACTTGGCGTCCCTTCACCCTGCCCTTTAATGCTGGCGACGACCCATCCTGGCCAGTGGCTAAGTCCATTTTACAGAGGCAGAACCTGAGGCTTCCACTGACGTCTTGGTGAATTCCAGGTCTGTCAGGGTGTCCAGTTTCCCCCCGCTCCCCACTCCTTTCCCCCTCCCCCGTGCACCCTGGACAACTGCAGATGCCAGACCTTGTAACTTCTATCTCTGAGCAGTTAAGTGGGGTGGGCGCAGGGAATGGAGACGGGCAGGTGGGGGCAGAGATGCCACCAAAGAAGGCCATGGCTGTTGTGCTAGCTCCCTCGGGAACTGGCAGCAGCTATAGGAGCGGACTTCTCCGCACCCTCACCCTGCACCCTGGTTTAGTCATTATTCGAGGGTCTCTATCCCTGGCCTCTGAAACGTGCCTGGGGAGGACAGCGATCCAGAGGTCGGGAAAGAAAGGAGTTCCAGCCTGGGATTCCCCTTCTCTCTCTAAACTGAAGAGACAGTGACTTCACTTGCCCCTGGCACGACACCCAGGAGCAGCTGACAGCTCCAGCCCTAGTCCCACTAGCTGGCGCAGGGCACAGCAACGTCCTGAAGTGGGGATTGGCCCGGGAAAGTTATTCTCAAAGTAGCGCTGACTTTCAGGAGCCTGGCTATCTTTGGCCCCATCTCTGTGGGGTGGTGGCCCCCTTTAATCCCCAGCCAGCCCAGAAAGGCCTTTGGTGGGTCTAGAATTGGCCACCTGGGGGAGGGGGTGAGGTCTCAGCTCTCAGCTGGGTGGCTGGGACAGCGACGGAGAGGAGGGAGTCAGGATGCGACTGGAGGAGGTCTTTCCAGGGCTGGGGTAGCGGGTGCTGCCGACTGCTGGTTATCCAGGCGTGGAATGGGAGCACAGGGCCAATCAGCACCAGTGCAGCCCCAGAGCTGACCTCAACAGTGTCCCCAGAAATAGGTGTGTGGGGAGGATATGGTCGAGCACTCCTCCACTCCATAGGTTGGTCTGTCCTTTCCTCTTTGTCCCTAAGAGAGAGTCCCTTCCCTCAGAAACAGGAAGGCGATGACACCTTTGTCATTCTACATGGTGCCATTCTTTGGTGGAAGGGAACAAGGGCAAACTCAGATTTAGGAGGGAAGAAGCATATAGGAGCTTTTTACCTTCAATCCCGGTCTTGGTGAGACCCTTAGGTGGCTCCTCTGCAGACAGCCCTTCCAGGGCCCCGTGTGGAGGTGCTGGGGGTGGCCTTGTCCTTTGAGTCTCTTCTCTTCTGCAGTCCTCTCTGCGCATTGAACACTCAGCCTCTACCCTTTCCTGGAAAAGTGTTTCTTCTTGTCCTGACTCAGGTGTGAGTCCCTGGAATCCTTCCCATGTCTACGTTAGGTTTTCCTCCTAACGCTTCCCAATTCTGCCCTCCTCTCCCTGTACACATGTGCATGCCTCCGTAAGCTAGTGTCTAAGAAGAGAAGCAGGCACGGCTGTCCCCACAGTTATCAGCCCTATGTGGTACACAGCTATTGCTTCCAGAGCTCACTTCCCTGCGCTCCAGGGCCCCTCTGCAGCATGGGGGCCTCAACCTCAATCCAGAGCTTGCCAGGACAGGCTGCATGCTGGGATTACCTGAAAGCCTCACACACGGATATCTGGGCTCTGTCTTCAGGGACTCTGACTTAATCATCTGGAGTGGTGCCCAGGCATCTGTATATTTTGAAGGGTCCCTGGTATTTCTAAAGTGCACGGAGGCAACATTTAATTTGACGGAGAGGCAGAGAGGCAGCAGCCTAGGGACCAAGGACAGTGTACAGATGTTACTGTGCCTTCAGAAGCGTCAGAGGAAGAAGTCAGGAGACACGTCAGGAAAGTCGAAAACAGGCCCCTGCGCGGAGGCTGGAAGCTGGAGACCGCTGGAGGGCGGCCTGGGGGCCCGGGGCAGGAGGAGGCTGGGGCAGCAGGCGCTCATAGCTGTTCTTGCCCAGGACACTAAAGAAGCCCCGGAACAGGAAAACAGCCACTCCCTTTCTCCCAGAGTAGAGGAGGCCTAGAGAAACGTTCACACTGAGTTAAAACACAGGAAAGCAAAGTGTTTTTGAGATGCTTTTCAGCACACCCATCTCGTCCTTTTGCCCAGGACACACTGGGGCCTGTTCCTTATCTGCTGATTAAATTCCAGCAACAGACCCAAGTGGACCTCCTGCATATTGTCAGGAGTAGCATGGAGCCAAAGATAGGCTGAGTGTGAGGGACCTGCTCCTCCAGGTGCTGAAACACTGCCTGCAGGCCCAGCTGGTCCCTGTGGAGCTCCCAGCCCAGTGATGAGAAGGCAAACCAGGGGCTTCTCAGCCCCTCTCAAAGCCAGAAGCAGCAGCTCCTCTGTTAAAGGTGTGAATAACTCGCCTCCCATCTCCATACTTCAAAACTACTGCTCAAGCTTGGAGGGACCTGCAACCTCAAGCAACCTTCAGAGCCTCTGGCCCACAGGTCAGAGAGACACAGCTTTCCCTGCAAATCACAGGGCACCAAGAGAAGTCTTGGCTCTCAGCAGAATGACAACAGTCCCTGAGTGCCACCTCTATCACCTGCTTGTGTGGAAAATAATCTGAAGTGCTCTCAGCAGCTCAGAATGGCTTTGAGCAGTTCTGCCATTGAGCATATTAAAAGCGTGATTTACCCAGGGCTAAGTGTAGGACGCTGTCTGAAGTCACTTCTGTGGATTGGGCAAGTGTCTTCGGATTTCCACCTGAACTCCAGGGACATCCTAGACATTGCAATGACAGAGCCCCCAGCTCTACCCCAAAGACTCAACTGTTACACCAAATATCAAGGTGAGGGCTTCCTTAAGATTTCATCAAACGATTTTTTTTTAAAGAAATGGAACCCAAAATCGTATGAGATAAAAAAAACGTCAGCCAGAGAAAGGCACAGGTCTGGGATAGGTCACATTGGTCCAATGCTTACAAAATATCCAAGTTAGGTAGACTTCGCTGTCATCGTCTGGAGCACAGGGGCTGTAGCTCATTGGGTAACTGTGAGCGGCACCTCTGTTCTTTGGTAGCTGTTTTCAGACTGTCTTAGCAACCTGGCATTATATCTGTGCATATAGAGAATGAGACGGAAGACGGAAAGCAAGGATTTCAATTCTGAGCCATCTTCTTACTGCGGTGTGAGCGTGGGTGGAGCCCTTGGAACAATGCTTCTCAAAACGTGGCCCTGCCCTGGCAGCATCAGGCTTCCCTTTTAAGAATGCACCTCCTGGCACCTGCCCAGGCCTGCGGGATGGCAAACGCAGGGCAGGGCCCAGCCGTCCGTGAGTCAACCTGCCCTCGAGGGACTCGGACAAACAGAGTGTGAGAGCTGGGCCCTTCTGGGCCTTGCTTCCTCATCTGGCCACTTCCCAGGGTAGTGAATGAGGATCAGGAAAGAGAATTTTCCATGAATGCTTTCTGAAATCTCTAAACCAGTGCTGGCCACATGGGCTATGCGGCTGGAAATATGGTGAGTTCAAACAGGCGCTCTGTCAGATGCACAAGGGATCTGAAACACTTATGATGAACCAAAGAATGCAAAATATCCCAGTCATACTTCTTATATTTCTTGGGATGATAATGTTTTGGAAATAGAGATAAAATAAAGCATATTATAAAATGAATTTTACTTGTTTTTCTCTCTTTTTTGTAATCATGGCTACTTAAAATTTTAAGTTCCGTTTACACAACACATTCTATTTCTACAGCATTATAGACCTACAGGATATGGCTGTTCTTATAGAAATGCTGCCCAGGGTGATAAACGATGCCACTAACAAGCTGGCCCTGTGCTGTCAATACAGGAGCCACTGTGTTGACCCTGTGGCTCTTTGAATTTAAGTAAATTGAAGTTAAATAAATTAAATGGATTTTCTTAGCATATGAACTATATTTCAGGTGCTCAGTGGTCACGTGAGGCTGCGGCTGCCAAGTTGGACAGTGCAGACCTGGAATGCTTTCATTGCATTGAAAAGTGGAACCTTCGAGGTTAAGAGTAGAACCTTTAGAGCCTGGAGGTCCAGCCTGGCTCCTGCAGTCCCAGCCATGGTTGCACATCTTCTAAGCCCCACCACCTCTTCTTCCTTGTGGGCAGATCTCTGATTTTCTTAGGACTGCACTTTAAATGTACTTGTGTGCTCACATTGGTTTTCTCTCTGGAACCTGGGATCACTTCAGGGTTGGCACGTGGCTCAACAGCAAATGATGAGATATGTGGGGAAATTTGCAGAGGCAACTTCTAGGAAAGGTTTGACTTTTGCAGCCACCCTGTGACTATGAGGTGAGAAGTTTGTCCAGTGTGATAGCCGATCCACTGAAGATGGCAAGGAAGCCAGCAGAAAGGAACCAGGCTACCTGATCGTAGTGAGAGCTGATAAAGCAGCCAACCTGAACTTCTTTCTGTCTAAGACAATTCACATTAGTGTTTTGCAGCCAGAAATACTCTCACCACTGTCCTTGGGCAAATTATTCAACTCTTTAAGCCTTGATTTTCTCACCTCTGAGAGACGAGCACAAGAGTCGGTGTTTCATTGAATGAGGTAAGGTGACGATAAGAATAGCAAACATTTATGCTGCACTTTCTATGTGCTCAACTCTGTTCAAAACAGTTTACTCATTTAACATACGTAACATGCTTAGCTCAGGATCCTGAACCTTTTATGCTCTCAAACTTATCCTTATAATCATTGTGATTGCAGGAACTAGGCTATTAATTCAGACCTTCTGTTCCTAGACATTTTACTAACAGCGAAAGCAAACTTTCACTCCTCCCACCACCCGACAAGGAAAATTACAGGAACATTTGAAAATGGTTTTGAAACCCAAATGTTCTCACAATTGAATGACACAGGAATCAATACTTACAAAACTCTGCCTTTTCAGTGTTCAGAGTATAATGCATACTTTTTAAAATAGACTCAATAAACGTTCTTGCAAACCTATTTGGAAGCTGAAAGAGCCCATTATAAGAGTGGTTCTAGATGGATTCTGAGCTTCTTGTTTAGAATTGGGTTTTTATTGTGTCAGTACACCATGCTCTCTGCCTGTCATTCTCTCCTGCACAGTCAATTGCTCAATCCTCTGCCAAGGACCATGAAGGGTTGAAGATTTACTCTGCTTGAGAACAAACCAGGCAGCCTCCCACAATTTCATGGACTCTGGCAAAAGGCAGGGCACTCCTTGGTCAGAGACCTAGGGTTTCATTACTTAAGGCCCAGCAGTCAGCGTGGGCACCAACTCCCCTTACCCCTCCTCCCACTCCCACAGCTCATGGTATGGGAGTGTGTCCACATGGACACTGCACAGAACTGAGGAACCCTGCATTTAAGAAGTCTTAATTTTACAGAGGGCTGATAGCAAACTTCCCCAACTCTTGTCCCAAAGAGAAATACTTCTCTGTCATCCTGTTCTGAATACCAATATTCCCTCTGCAGAAGGAGACAATATCTCTGTTTCCTAAGGCTCTTGCTGTACAAACATCTTTGAAAGGATAGTTCAGAGGAGATGCTGTCAGAGTCTCAGCTCACAAGATGTGCAGAAATGGAGAGATCATGGAGGACTGTCCTCCAACACTTGGAAACGGCCCGGTCTCTCTCACCTCTACCTCACTCATTTAGTGTACCCTATTTTTTCTAAGCAGAGCTGCTTGCTATATTTTCATTGGGCTTTGAGCTGACCCCAACCCTTAAGTGTTCCCTCTTGGTCATCCACCGCTTTCTGAATAAATTATATTCAGTGGTCTAATTTCAGATTACCAGGGAAGGGAATCAGATTGATCCAGTTTGGGTCCATATCCATGCCTGGTTCAATTAGTGTCACCAGGGGTCAGTGCCATTTGATGCACTTTGCCCACTGTCTGTGAATGGGCAGGAGTGAGCAGAGTCCTGTAGGGTAAGGAGAGGGAGACCGCCTTAGTAAATGCTCATTTAACAAGCATTGATTGCATGACTGATTTCATCATTGTTAGTAGCAGTAGTCTCTTTAGAAATTGTATAGAACACTATGACTCAAATAACTTCAGCAGAAAACAGTCACCCTAATAAAGTCATTTAATTCTATACATCTGTAAATTCTGAATATTAAGAGACATGGATTGTGCCAACAGGCCGAGTATATCCAGACCAATGAGTGATAGCTCCTTTTACTGCTAATGTCTCACAGGGTTTACATCCTTTAGAAAGTGCCAGAATCATTAGTACTGTCCCTGAAATGTGCTGTTTATGTGAATTCTACTCAGAAAAACAGAACAGCAATTGCAAAATCATTCCAGCAGCTCAAGAAAGGGCAGCCCAGTGAAGATCAATGGGAGAAAGCCTCGTTCGTCGGTAAAAAACTGTGACTTTGTAGAAAACGAAGCCTGTCTCAACAACTCCTCCAAGGACCAGAAGCTTCTTCCAGTGCTGTTTTGAGTGGAAATGGAGGAGTCGGAACTGGCCATCCAGGACTGTCTACACAGCTTCTCTCTCTTCTCGTCTTCCTCCAAGAAATACCTTCAGTTTTTTAATCCCGACCTCTCAGAAAGAAGAGGCTCTGATTTCATGAATCGATGCTTCATGTTGAATGATTTTCATCCTGCATGATATCTCATGGATTTATTTGCATTTTAATTATTCTTTTATATAAAAGAGCCATAGAAAAGAAAAGCCTGACTCAAGCTTTGTCAAGACAAAGCGGATGATAGGAAGTGGACAACTGTAAGAGCTTGGTGAGAGCCTGTCTGTGGTTTAGTGTTTAATGGGGAAGTTTGAGGGTGTGGGAGGTGGGACCTATTCCCTTTGCCTTTGGGATTATGTTGAGCCATCTGGCTCCTTGCCTTGCAGCTTCTGTAACTGAAGAGTTATACATCCCATAACCCCTGCCTACTAGTGAACCTCTTCCCCAGCTCTGCGACTGACTGTCCTCAAGCCAAGCCCACACAGAGCACCAGGTCTGCCTTTTTCCTAACACAGGTGAGGACTGACTTCTTGCTTTGTCCTTTAACTCAAGTCTCCACCTCACACCCCTGGCATGTGGCTTTTCTCTCTCTTCTGCCATGCTGCTCCTGGGCTGGCACCTTGGCTCCTGAGACAGGGGATTTCTGCCTGATAATCCCACTGGCTTTCCAGGGCTGGAGTTCTTGGTTACTTGTTAGTTTATTCATTAATTCATTCATCCTTCTAGGTTTTGGTAAGCTCCAGACATGGGATAAAGCATTTTGAAGGAGAGATGAAAACAAAACCCTGGTCTTTACTCTTGAGAACCCACTCCACTGTGGGAGGAGAGACAGGTAGGGAAACAAAGAGCTCTCCAAGTGCGATGACAGCCAGACCCGAGCCTGGGTCAGTGACTCAGGGAGCAGAGAAAAGGAATCTCCTTCAGCTTGGGGCCTGGGGCAGACTTCATGATAGGAGAGAATTCGGAGGATTACTCAGCCTTCTCCTCTAGATCAGAGAAGGCGGGCAGGATGGAACCATGTGCATGGGTGGATGGGGAACGATCAAAGGACTCTTTTTTTTGCTGTGAGGCTGGAGCAGAGGGCCCGTTGCCTTTGCTTCTTTTGACCTCCCCACTCCTGCCTGTTCTAGCCCCGAGTAGTTTCACTTGACACTAAGAGTTGAGTTCTGCATGGGCGTCTGGGTTGGAGAATCTTTGTTGATACTGATCATACAGTTCAATACAGCTGGAAAAGTGTGGATAGAGCCATGTGCTGAGTAAAAGAAGGTGTGCTTAAGGTTTAAATGTACACGCTCTCAGCCAGCCCCCTGGAAGCTTGGCTACATGATGAGTGAGGGGCAATCCTCTTCAAAGACTGAATCTGGAGTAGCTCTGGGAGATGTGTATTCACAGCATTAGATGCAATTACACCAGCAGGTTCCAAGTCTTCTGTTTTAGTAACAAAATTCAAGCTAAAATTAAATATTTGCTGAGTGACTGATTTGACTCATCTTGCAGAGACCCAAGAACAGCCCAAGTGTTGTCCTTTTAGGCCTCTGGTTCTCACATTGAGATCCTTAGGTCAGGAGCCTCAGCACTCTCTTGGGTCGGCCTAGAAATGCACATTCTGGGCCCTACCCACCATGCTCTGAATCGTGTACTCTGGGGTCACAGAAATCTGCATCTAGCCAGCCCTCCAGAGGATTCTGCTGGTGCTCCAGTTTGAGAACCAGTGCTCCTGACTTAAGTTGGCAGTTGGTGTCTGTCTGAAGAGGGTCTCCACTGCCCCCAGGCATGTTCCTTCTCTCACTGCTGCCCCCTGGGATGGAAACTCGACATGACATGCCCTCTTTCCCTTCCTACTGGCACCAACAGTCGCAGCGCAAACCTCACAATCTCCACACCCACATTTCTTTGACATCTACCTGTCACCATCTTTGGAGGAGTCAAGTGAAGTTCTTTGTTTTTTATGGGACAGAGATGTTTTCTAAAGTAATAGTAACATTCTCAGTCAATGCAAGATAAAATGAGTGGGAATTTCATTTTTGAAAATAGGTATATTAAAGAGGAAAACAGTAACAGTTGTGGTGGAGAGACCTGGTGAGCAACACGTTAAACCAAGTGACGATAGCTGAAATCAGCAACGTTGGAACAAACCTGCATCACGTCACTGACAGGAGCACCTGGTCCTGTTTGTGGCATCTCTGCCCCAGATGCATGCCCGAATTGATTCTCTAGGGGACATCGGGGAAACCCAAGCTGAGGGATGTTCTACAAAATAATTGTAGGTCAAGGAACAGGAGCTGAGCAAAAGGGAGAGAGTCTAGGAAGGTCCTAGTCGGAACAATTGGCAGCATTCAAAAGTGGCCTGCGGATTTCACAGTGGTACCGTTCAACATGGAATTTCCTGAGTTTGATTATTGTGCTATGGATGCCCTTGTTCTTGAGAAAAGCCAACTGAAATATTCAGAGAGTAAGTTTGCAGGATGTCTGTAACTTACTCTCAAGTATTTTAGACAGAAGTAGACTCACATAAGGGAAAATGTAAACAAGTGAATTTGAGAAAGGAGTATATGAAAGTCTTTGAACTATTGTTACAAATTTTCTGTGGACTTTGCAAAAGTGTGTATAGACATATACGAAGAATATTGACATTACTAACATAATTATTTGCTAGTAGTGAGGTGATGGGTGGTATTTCTTTTAAAAAGATCTGCTTTCCCCAAATATTCTGTAACAAGCATGAACTATACCTGAATTCAGAACAGAAAAGAAAAATGAACTGATAAAGACAATTATTTCTTTTCATACATTCTTCAGTGTAGTACATTCAAGCTGAGATCTGAGAGACCAGAATAGATGCCCTTTATCAATAAGGTGGACCCTAACGTTAAGGAAACAGAAAAGTTACTTATGGGTGGAGCGACTCCTTAAATTCCTGGTGCTATAAGAAAAGCACACTCTTGCTAAACACCCTAACAATAGGAGCTATCAGGCAAATTCCTACTTCTGATTTATAACCCAGAACACCACAACTCTGATTGGAGAGAGGACCTTAGAAACATACTTTTCTGATAAGCAGCTGAAGACGTGGAATCAGTTCCAGCAGCTTACAAATACTATGCACACATTCACACACTGTGTCCTGTAGTTCACTTTTTGATGGAAACAGCTACATTCCATCTTGTTTTGATGCTGAAACCCCACCCCAAAGTGAGCATGGAATGCATGTTAATACATCTGTGCCCACTGTGTGTGTGCTCACCTCCCCCCTCCACATCTATAGCTTTTCCTCAAAACCCGTTGAATACGTGTAACTCTGTTGGGTGAGATAGGCCCTGTGAGACATAAAATCCAGTCTGCCCTTTCCCTGTTCAGAGACAGCACCATTGGCATATGCTGGACACAGTCTCTTCCTGGTTTGCACACTTACATTGCCAGTGTAATTGATGTAAGTCCATGACCACGGCACAGGGCAAGTTAATCTTCCAAAACGCCAGGTCACAATGGAGAAGACTGCATCCTAGCGCCCGATCTAGAAGATGGGAGGGAACCTTAAATCCATCTCTCCAGGGAGTTTGGCATTAGGGATGTATTAATGGCTTTGGAGTGGGCTGAAGTGTGGAGTGGTTGGTCAGCTGGCAAGCGCAGGGTGAGGTCTTGGGATGGGAGATGATGAAACTGTTTTTCTTGCTGATCCTGATCCTGTTCCTCTTGGGGGTCTTCAAACTGGTTGGTTGTAAGGTCTTTCAGACCGATCGATGGCCTCTTGGACTCTATATTCACCTCTGTGACCCGCACAGACACTCCAGATGAGTTCCTGGAAAATCTAAAGTCTGTGCCACTGGGGCCCCTCCCCTACAGGCCATGACGCATCCTCTCCCCTCTCCATCTCCCCGTGAAGCCCTCCTGTCACTTTCCCTCAGGGAGACATTGTGTTGGAGAATACCCTCAGCAGCGTCTTTATTTGTGCTAAGTAAAACGACTCCCATTGATCAAACCTGCACTCTAAAGGACATTCATTTATTACTCACCAGGCAAACAAACCTGGATTGTTTTGGGGGTAACAATAGTGTCTAATCCACATGTACAGTTAGCATGTTCCAGTAGAGTTACACCATCAGAAAGGTGTTCTTTCTTCTGTCTCCTCTGTCTTGCCGTGGGTGAGGCTGCCTGGACTTACGGGAGGCTCTACATTTCCTCTTCTTTGCCTGCCCACTGAGTAACTCCGGGGTGTTACAGAGAGGCCTAGCTTTCCTGGTCATTTTAGCATTGTTACAATGTGCAGACCTGGACAATACTCTGGAGATGCCAAATACACAAGATAATGGCTGTTATTTTAAGGATCTTCCTCCTCTGCAAATACAGTTACTAAGATAATACAGAGGGCCTCACTACAATGGGTGTGGCTTTGGATATGTAAACAGTGCAATATACCAGAGACTCTAGATTAGCCTGAAGAGCTGTGGGCTGAAATCAGGACCTCAGATCTCTGCCAAGGGTGGTGAAAGTGCTCACTTTTCCTTCCAAACAATGGGTGGTGAGCCTGAAGGAAATGCTTCCAGAAAAGCCTACTGCTGCGTTAGAACACCCTGTTCTTGTCTTAAAGGGCCATAGTAGAGGCCCTCCTGGTCCACATTTGACTTCTCCCATGTATACTTTTTTTGAAATATGTTTACTACTTCTTTGCTAGTTGCTAGAAATAACACAATTTCTTAAAAATAACTGTGGTAAGCTTCTAGAACTCTGTGACCATGTTCAAGAGAAGACTCTCAGTAATGATAGCTACAAACCACACTCTGCTTAATAAACCCGAGATCTTTTTGTTATGACAGACTGGATGTCTAAAACCTTGCTTGGCCCATAGTGTTACCAGAAAGGGGGTCCTGATGCAGACCCTAAGAGAGGGTTCTTGGCTCTCATGCAGAAAAGAATTCAAGACGAATCCATAGAGTAAAGTAAAAGCAAGTTTATTAGGAAAGTAAAGGCATAAAGAATGCCTGTTCCATAAGCAGAACAGCCCTGAAGGCTTCCGGTTGGTTGTTTTTATAGTTATTTCTCAATTATATGCTAAACAAGGGGTGGATCATTCATGAGTTTTCTTGGGAAGGGGTGGGCAATTCCTGGAACTAAGGATTCCTCCCTTTTTAGACCATATAGGGTAACTTGCAGACATGGCCGTGGCATCTGTAGGGAACTGTCATGGCACTGGTGGGAATGTCTTTTACCATGCTAGCACATTATAATTAGCACATAATGAGCAGTGAGGACAATCAGAGGTCACTTTTGTCACCATCTTGGTTTTGGTGGAATTTGGCCTGCTTCTTTACCGCATGCTGCTTTATCATCGAGGTCTATGTGGCCTGTATCGCATGTCAATCTCCTATGTCACCCTATGACGATTAACGCCTTAACCTCTTGTGAATGCAGCCCAGTGGGTCTCAGCCTTCTTTCACCCAGCCCCTATTCAAGATGGAGTCGCTCTGGTTTGAGTGCCTCTGACAATAGCCCATCTGTTCACTAAATAACTAAGTAAATCCTTGCGTGTCTAACTAGCTCCTGTGAGTCATTCACAGGCCTCAGTTCCTTTCGCAGAGCTGAGGTTCTAAGATTTCGTGGAGTAGCAGAGACCTCTGCAGCTTTCTGGGGAAATGTGTTCTTTTTCTGCAGGTACTTCCCTCAGCCCCATACGGCATCAGGACATTCTCCAGGTGCTCCCGGGTAGGAGGGTGCCATGTGGATAGAATAGATGTGGACTGTGGGACTGCAGGAACCTGTCTCTGAGCATCTGATCATCTGACTACCACAGTGTGGGTCGGGAGAGGGAGAAGCTTTAGAGTCTAGTGTTTTACTGAAAAAATATAAGAATCTCTCTTTTTTTTTTTTTTTAAAGAAGTAATCCATTGACACAAGCCTCCCTCAGAAATCAAACATAAAATGCCAGGTGCTTTCTCATCTGTCACAGGCATCTTGTGGCTGGCAGTGATTGGGCCTTGGGCAATGTGTCTTTCCACAGATTTCAATAAACCTTAGTTTTGTGCTTTTTCTCTTGAATCTGACAACCAAGACACTAAGACAATTTTGTCAAAACAACCTGTGCTGATGAATTGCAGGATTTTAAAAAGATACAGGCAATTTGTCAAGTGCCCTTGAAAAGCATAAAGCCCTTTTACCCAAGTCAGCATTGCCTCAGCCAAATCCCTGCATGGAACGACTGTCTCAGCCAGCTTGGGGGCTGACCATCGCTGGCGTCACTTAGGCAAGGAGGCTGTGCAGCGCGGGGCTGTTTCCTCCACGCAGGCTGCCTCTTGTCACAAGAGAAAGCAGGCTCCAGACTGCAGCTGCTGTGTCCTGTCCCAGAAGGTCTTGCCAGGTGTTTGCACTCACAGCCACTGCGGGGCACTCATGGTGTGGTGCCTGGATCCCGAGCGCCCCACAGCTCTGGGGGTGCCTTTGGATGTTACTAGGGTAGATGGGGGAGCCAGCTTGCAGGTACCACAATGCTTCAGACCAAGAAAAGCCTCCTTCCCAGAGAGACTCCCCAGCTCCCTGCAATGACTGACGTGGACCCACAGTGAGTCCTTTTCTCCTGTCTCCTAGAGAGACCCACCCTGGGTGTCATTTATGCTGTAGTCGTGCGGTAGGGCTCATCCTGGCTCAGCTCTGTTCCCCTTCCCCACCTTCTTCTCTTACTGTCCATGAACAAGAACGCTGCTCAGGTTCTGATTCTATGATCCTAGAAACCCAGCCCAGAACGCTGACCTTATAAAGACGAGTCCAGCGAAGCCTCATGCCAGCATGTGTGTGTGTGTGTGTGTGTGTGTGTGTGTGTGCCTAGAACACCAGGCCAATGGTATTCAAGGAACAAGTCACTACCCACTTCCCAAGTGGGGGGTTGTCAAACTATAGGATACTTGGTTGAATTTAAATTTCAGATAAACAATAAATAATATTCTAGGATAAATAAGCCCCAAATATTGGATGAGGCAATATTTGGAGCTTACTTTTTTTTAGTTTATTGCATAAACTGAAAAACTACTTCTTCTATAAAACTCAACTTTAACTGGGCGTTCTGTGTTTGTATTTGCTAAATCTGACAGCTGCACCACTGTGCTTTTCGGGCCTGTGTCTATTTTGAATTGATGCAGAGCTTAAGAAAGCATTTGCAGCCACTCAGCTTCTCCTCATGAATAATCATCATACAGCAGTAGTAGTAGTAATAGCAATGCCAGCAATAGTCGCAGTGAAGAGGGAGACCCAGGCTTCTCAGATCAACTTCCCCTTTGACTATCATGCTGCATTTCAATAGAAGAAAAGGCTGACCGACTGGAGCCTCCGGTTTTACCTTCCTGTAGGTGACACTAGGCCTTGGGGAAACTCTCCAGAAGGCACTATTTTTACTTAAAACAAGATCAAACCAGGAACTTTTTCACATGTGAGTCCTAAAACTGTAAACCAGAACCCTTTCATATGTGATTCCTGAAACTGTGAACCAAAACCTTTTCACATGTGAGTCCTAAATGTATGAACCTAAGATTCTTTCACCTGTAATATCTGAAGTATAAGCCTATATAAAGGCTGAACCTCACTTTGTTAGAAGAGCTGGGTTTTGGACAAATTATCATCCAGGCTCCCGGCCGTAATAATAACAATAAACCCGTCTTCCTCCTGCATTCGGTGTCCGAGAGCCGTTTCCCGCGGCTGCTCCTGCTACAATAGTACTAGTTAAAATCATAGCAACAGCCACAGTAGCAGTAGTGGTAATTATCATAGCCACAGCAGCAGTAGTAATAGTAGCAGTAATAATAGCAACAGCAGTAGCAGTAATAGCAGTAGCAGGCACATTAACAGCAGCAATAATAGTATTAAGTACTTACAGTTGCAGAAGCTAGCATGTATCTAGTGCATGCTGTATTTCAGGCAGTGTTCTGAGAGTGTCACACGTATTAACTGACCTACTCCTCCAGCATCCCCCTTCCCCTGTGAGGTGGGGACCACTACGATCCACATTTTACAGATGACACCCTAATGAAAGCCCTAAGAGGCGAAGTGATTTTTCCAAGGCCACACGGCTGATAGCAGGTGGGCTTCAAACTCAGACAAACCAGGATTCATGCAGTCTCTTAGGAAAGTCGGATTGCATGCGTTTTCCAGAAAAGTGAAACTGTTTCCTGACCCAGGCCTAGGAAGCTTTTTGGAGTGAGTGGGGATGGGCAGGGAGTTGACCCCTTCTCTCTGCGGTGTGGCCAGTTTTGCGTCCTCATCCTGCCCCACATACCATGCAGCACGTCCTCCTCTCTATTGTCTCTTGGGAAATTAATCTAAGCTTGTCATGAGCCTCTTCTGTGGCTCCCTGTCTGGCCCACTCCCTGGGCTCTGGGCTTGTTGCAGGTGCTGCTGGTTTCCCCTCTGGTGCTGGAAGAGGCTCACTCTGGCCAGGGAAGTGCAGGAGTCTCTAGTACTCAGACCTAAGTTCCTTCAACACTTACCAGTTAAGGAGGTTTGCATTCTCCCTCCAAGCGCTCTGAAGAATGTTCTCTGTTCCTGCTTTCTGCAAGTCTAAAAAGGTCAACGGTGGCCTGGCCAGCCCTCCCAGCCCTCTGAGTCCCTGTGAAGGGTCTCTGCCTTGCTCTCTAGTTAGAACTAACTGGAGAGCTGCAGCTGTGTTCCCTTCTGAACGAAGATAGCTCATAGCCTTCTGAGCACCCACCCCCACCCCATGTCTTAGCACCTCTCTTAACTTTGCAGTCCAGAGCACAGCTTCTGTTGATGGCTTGCTCAAAACCATTGCTGAGCAAAGGCAACTGTGAGAGCAACTAAGGATGGTTTCACAGCCGAAAGAACGAGAACGTGGACGTGCGAGTCCAGCTCCCCCAGGTCTGATTCCTGGCTGATGTTTGCCAGCTGTTATCTTGATCTTGAAGTCACAACTTCTCCTCTCTGAGCTATGTTTCCCCTTCAGTAAAATGGGTATGATCATCAAGGCATGCTCCTCCTTGCAGGGCAGCAATGAGGCTGAAATTAGAAATGAGGGGTATGTTTAAGTGGTCAGCAGGAACCCGCAGAAGGCTCTGGAAAGGAGCTTTCGGTTCTGGAAGAGACCACACTTGGAACAGCCTGCTGTGAGCTGCTCAATTTTTTAAGGCTTTCAGCCAAGGGCAGGCCCCTGTCTGTGCCACTCTGGGAAGCTAACACCCTGATCAATGATTTGCCTCTTTACTGGCCTGAAGAGCCAGAGGTCAAAGTCGAGAGTACCACAGATGTTAGGGAGGGAGAATCCTGGGAAGGGGAGTCCAGAGATGGGGTGCAGAAACTCCGTTCGCCTCCCTTGCCAAGCCCTCAGCCACTCAGGTGCAGAGCAGGTGGCAGGCACCCAGGCTGAAGATCAGGGAGCTGACTGCATTTGCTCTCTTCCCTGAAAAAGAGGGTTTTCAATTTGAGCCCAGCTAAAACAAACAAGCCAGCCAATAAACAACCATTAGCATTCTTCTTAGGCGGTATTGCACTCCACAGCATTCTGACCACAGTTGCAGAAGGCAATACGGAATTACTCAGTACATGAAGCACTGGGAAAATGAGAACAGAGGAGAGAGAACTCAGACATTGGAATCAGCAGGAGAGGATTTTAAAGTAACTATTGGCTCTATGCTGAATGAAGTAAAGGAAGACATGCTTATAATAAACGAAAAGATGGGAATTCTCAGTGGAGAGAGAGATAAATAATTAAAAAAAGGAAATTGGAGAAATTTAAAAATACAATGCCTGGAGTAAAATTCTTAGAATAATGGCAGGCACTCAATACATAGGTAGATGTCGAAGCTACATGGAATGGAAGACATACTCAGTTTTATCAGAAAGGAACTACAGCAGAATATAGCATTCTTTTGGATAAAAATAAGTTATTCAGACATCATTGATTATGAAGAAGCCTGTCTTTGTGAAACTGAATTTCTCCTGAACTATTTTTTACAGAACACTCAGCAATTGAGCCATATTGAGCTGCACTTGAAGCCTGCTGCTTCACTGAACAGGAGGTCTGGGTAGGGGTGGGTGGAGGGGTTGTGATTAATCTAAAAGTTTGTGGGTTTTGTGGCAGCATGGTAGAGAAAGAACACAGACTTTGGGAAGCGATGGAATGCGATGCCGATGCAAATCCTGGTGTCTTTACCAGCTCTGTGACTCTGGCCTGCACAGTCTGTATGTTTGTGCCTATGATTTTATTGTTGTTATTGTTTGATTTAATCTAGAAAGCAGATATTTTAGGCCGGGCGCAGTGGCTCACGCCTTTAATCCCAGCCTCTTTGGGAGGCCAAGGAGGGTGGATCACAAGGTCAGGAGATCAAGACCATCCTGGCCAATATGGTGAAACCCTGTCTCTATTAAACATACAAAAATTAGCCAGGCATAGTGGCGCATGCCTGTAATCCCAGCTACTCGGGAGGCTGAGGCAGGAGAATCGCTTGAACTTGGGAGGTGGTGGTTGCAGTGAGCCGAGATCACACCACTGCACTCCAGCCTGGCAACAGAGTGAGACTTCATCTCAAAAAAACAAACAAAAAAAGAAAGTAGATATTTTAGAAACTGTGCTTGTAGGCTTGTTATAAGGATTTAATATGAACATTCATTCTAGTATGAGCCTGGCATATCATATCTCCTCCTCTGTGTCTGTCAAATTCAACACTTTCCTGAATGTCTCACTTCCTTGGGAATTTTGTAGTCAGCCCCTGGCTGAACTTCAGCTGGGTCTCCACAGGGACTTAGAAGCTCCACACACAGATTGATGGGCAGAAGCCCCTTTAGGCCTCCATTTGCAGGAGCTGCTTTGCTTGGGCAACAAGATCAGCCCAGGACCTGCCATGGGCAGCTTCAGCTTAAGGGCCACACACCTGAGGCTTGAGGAAAGGGAGCCTGAGAGCAGATTCTGGAGAGGCCACTCATAGGATGAACTCTATCAGACAAAGGGGAGGGCACTAGCCACACATTTCATCTTAGAGGCCCTTGATAATTAAGTGTGCCCCAGTGAGGCAGGAGGCGGGACACAATTCTGGAGACGAGTCTCAGATGCCAGACAAAATTGAGGACTAGTGAAGACAGGGATGGATTGGAAGCAGCTTTCCCTAAGATACACTCATCAGTGTGCCGTTTCAGTTTACCATTGCCATGGCAACAGCCAGAGGTTCCCGCCCCTTTCCCTGGCAGTGACCTGATGATCCAAAGCTTACTACCCTTTTTCTAGAAATGTCTGCATACCCTGCTCTTTAATTTGCATGTAATTAAAAGTGGGTATGAATGTGAGTGTCGACCTGCTTCTGAGCTGCTGCTCTGGGCACGCTGCCTGTGGGTACCCCTCTCCACGAGCATCAGCAGAAGAGGCTGTTGCTGCTGTGCATGGCCTCTTCAAGAAAAGCTACTGTTTAGCATCGTAGGCTGGCCCTTGAATTCTTTCCTGCGTGAAGCCAACAGCCCTCTCAGGCTTTGGGGGCCTTGCCTGCCTTGTGTCACCAGAACAGGCTATGGCCATTCTCTGTGTTCTGAGAGCAGCCCAGATGGCCCCCCCGGGTGGCTGTGCCTCCCTGCCACCTCCAGGCTCTGCAGCTTTGGGAACACCTGCCGTGCTCACTGTGATCCCCACTCTGGGAGTGAATGCTGCCCCACATGGCTGGTGGGGCCAAGGAGAAGTGAAGGGAACATTCGCTCGCTTTCTATTTCTCCACTGTTTTCCAGGCCCTGGCAAGAGAGCTGGAAATGAGGGTTAGTAATGGATGCAAGGCATATTTGAAAAATATTTTTGCTATAATGTCAGAAGAATTAGAAACAAAGATTGAAATAAAAATATTCAGGTGGTAACATTTCAGCTTTTATCAGAATCTAAGGGCCAGGCTTAGTAGCTCACACCTGTAATCCCAGCACTTTAGGAGGCCAAGGCAGTTGGATCACCTGAGGTCAGGAGTTCAAGACCAGCCAGGCCAACATGGTGAAACCCTGTCTCTGCTAAAAATACAAAAATTACCTGTAATTTCAGCTATTCCGCAGAATGAGGCAGGAGAACTGCTTGAACAGAGGAGGCAAAGTTGCAGTGAGCTGAGATCGCGCCATTGCACTCCAGCCTAGATGACAAGAGCAAAATCCCATCTCCAAAAATAAAATAAAATAAAAGAGAGAGACTAGAGATGCCACTCTAGCTCAGAGCCTCAGGGTTCTTCAAGGCTGAGGGAACACCATCCTGGAGCCTCACCTTGACCTGTGAAACCTTGCTTAGCTCTTCAGCCTTATCTTTGCCTATTGAACTCTTGCTAGCCCTGTCTCAGGCTCGCTGATAAATTGCAGTTTCTGCTAACCAACCCAGCACAATTCCTACCCCAGGGCCTTTGCACACAGTTTCCTATACCTGGTTCGTTCTTTTCTTTACTTTTCTTTTCTTTTTTTCTTTTCTCTCTCTCTCTCTCTCTTTCTTTCTTTCTTCTTTCTTTTTCTTTCTTTCTGATGGTGTTTCACTCTGCTGCTCAGGCTGCAGTGCGTAGGCATGATTTTGGATCACTGCAGCCTCTGCCTCCCAGGTTCAAGCAATTCCTCTGCCTCAGCCTCCCAAGTAGCTGAGATTACAATCACCTGCCACCAAGCCCGGCTAATTTTTGTATTTTTGGTAGAGATGGAGTTTCACCATGTTGGCCAGGCTGGTCTCAAACTCCTGACCTCAGGTGATCTGCCTGCCTCTCCCTCCCAAAATGCTGGGATTATAGGCATGAGCCACCTCGCCTGGCTGGTACTTTCTTTAACTCACATCTGGGTGTTACTCCCAATTCCCCATTTTCACCTGGCAATTTCTACTGATTTGACAAGCCATCAGTGTATTTCTTGGTCTGACCACCTTTCCCACCTTTCATACTAGGCTGGACCCAACTTTTGATCATTTTATTTGGATGACTCAGCACTATATTGTTAGCTGTGCAATTATGTGTTTAGTGACCTGTTTTTTTCTCTGGCTCTGGGACAGCAGAAACTTCCTCTACTTGTACACTGCTCTGTCCTCAGGGATGAACACGAACTGGATTGTCAAATATGTGGTCAGCTAGGGAGCAGCTACTAGCTTTCAATGTACTTGTCATTTGCTTAATTTCTCCCTCCTTCTCTAAATTCATTCCTAGGAAAAGCTAACGATCCTAGATACATAAAGTAAGGACCAAATGAATCTTGTTTTGCTAACTCATTTTGGAATTTTAAATAAGATGATATGTTTGCTAAATTCAGATTTTGTTTATATACAGGTTATATACATTTTTATACAGGGCACATTGATACCCCACAGTCTGGAATTTTCAATTAATTATATGCTGTACCACTTCAAGAGCAGCACTGTTAAGTCCAAATGGGAGTGGTGCAGACATCAGCTATGGTAAACCTTCTTATCAGCAACGAAAGCCATGCCCATCAACTAGTGGGACCTAGTACCTTCACTGACAGTGTCAGCCCAACTGCCATCATCAGCCATCATTTCACTCTCTGCTTCTGCTGACCTTTGCCCCGGACCAGGACATGAGTTGGAGAGGGCTTGAGGGGAGAGCTGTTGTATATTTATTTCTTAAGGTGTTGATTTCGCGATGATGAAATGGAGGGTTAGACAGAGCTTGGTGTACCTAACATGAGTGTGAGAGGCAGACAGCTGTCTCAAATGGAGATGTTTGCCAGCCTCTTTTACTTTCCAAACGTCATTGCCCTGTCTTTGGAAATTTATATCCTTTCAAAGTAAGTTTCAGAATTTTTTTGAGAAAAAAAAATAATTGGAAAGCTTTCTCAGAATCCACTTCAGAGTTTCACATAAAAGGGTCATAGTTTGTGAACTCAAATACAAAAGGAAGTTATCAGTTTCATGCTCAGCAGGCTTCAAATGAGCACCTTGAATTCTCTGAGCAGAGACCATTAGCATAAAGGCCTGTGAGGGAGAGGCTGACCGACCTGGGTGTGAATCTGGAGAAAAAGAACAGCATTTTTCATCAGAAGAAGGTGTCCTGGGGCCACATCCACAGGACACTCAGTGGAAGGTGGCAAAAGGTGCTTGCCTGCCTACTTCCAGAATGAACCTGTCTGTGATCTTCAAAAACCGTCTCAAGCACCGTCCCAGTTAGTGTCACTACTGCCCGGAGAGGTATCAGCAGGAGCAATCACGGCTGCTGTTAGAGCTGGGAAGCCTGCCATTGATGGTTAAATGCTTGCTGGAGAGCCATTTTGCCACACCACAACAGAGCTGGGTCTTGAAAGGTTTTATGCTTCCAGGACCCCAGAGGTCACAGTCCTATAGGGGTCAGGCAATAATAAAAGTTAATAAAGTGGACCAAGGTGGTGGGGCAATAGGGAGTGGTGAGGACCAGGGCCAGGTGGGGTGCTATTCCCCAACTAAAATAACTGCACTTTAGCCCTATCTGATCATGGGCATGTAGTATTATGGGGCCTATTTTGCTACATCTGGTTTCACCAAAATTTACCATTAAAAAAAATTCACATTTGATGAGAAATTACTTGCAATTGCTTTTTAAAAAAGCTTCCAGGCTAAAGAAAACATATTTTTAGTTGATATTCAGCCCACAGATGGTGGTATTTGTTCTTCCACCAGGAGCCTCTGTAGAAGAGGGTTGGACGGGGCAGAGCGGGACTGGGAGGGACACTGGCAGTCCTTTGTGACCTGTGTTCTCGGTAGCCAGCCTGTCCCATTTGCTCTGCAGAGTCTGGGTTGTGGAGCTGGGGAATGATTTTCTAGTCACACTTCCCTTGATGGGAAAGTTAAAAATGACAACAGTTAATCCCATTAACCTGGCAGACAGATGCACGAAGTTCCTCGCCTCTGAGCCCACCTCCCCCCAGTCCAGCTCCCACCAGAATCCTGCCTACAGCATCCACTTCTGTAAAGCTATTTGTGAGTTTCGTGGCAAAATGTCTGTATTTTTTAGTGGGTGATGCCGTTAGTATCTCCTCTTTTCTCAGCCAGCCTGCTTTTTGTCACCTGTTTTCAGTAGACAGGAGGGCAGTGAGGAGCCAGCCGTTTCTCCAGCTGTCATCTTTAAGCAGTGTATCCCATGTCTTGGCGGCTTCTTGAGGACAAAGAGTCCAAGGCTGTGGACTTTCCAGTCCCAGCATGTCATTCTCTGGGACCCCACCCACCCTTGTGGTCAGCAGCGGGCAGTGGGGGGGTCTGTTACCTACAGCTATTTCTCACCAGGAACTCTGGGGTTCCCCTTCATAAACGGCACTGCACAAGCCCCTAGTGTGTCCTCTGCTCTAGGACAGCTGGATTTGTCTGGAAGACCTACTGTTTCTTCCAGGAGGATTGTTGTGGCCTTGCAGATAAAACGCATTGGCAGGAAGCCAGAAAGCACAAGCTCCTCTGTCCTCCAAATCCACCGTGCTGGCGGCGCCCGCTCTCCTCTGAGCCTGGGTCAAACACAGGGACCCAGAGGGTGAGGCTGGGACCCTGCCCTTCGGGGCTCACAGGCTCTCATTTGGCCTTTCTGGACTCTGCCTGAAGCCTCTCCTAATTATTTGTTTGATTTTTTGAGACAAGGTCTCACTCTGTCGCCCAGGTGGGAGTGCAATGGCTGGATCCCAGCTCACAGCGACCTCCGCCTCTCAGGTCCAAGGGACCCTCCTGCCTCAGCCTTCTGAGCAGCTGGGATGACAGGAACGCACCACCACGCTCAGCTAATTTTTGTACTTTTTATAGAGAGGGGCTTCTGCCATGTTGACCAGGCTGGTCTTGAACTCCTAGCCTTAAGCAATTCACTGGCCTTGGCCTCCCAACGTGTTGGGATTGCACCTGGCCAAGCCTCTTCTATTTAAAAATAGAAATTAAAAAAGAAACAGATCAAAACAAAAGGTCGTAGTGAGAGGGATCAAACCCTGGACAACAGCAGACGTGGGGGCTTAGGAAAGAGTGTGGCTCTGCCCCCTTGGGAAGCATGCCGAGAGGCTAAAGACTCACTTCCAAGATCTCTCTTTTCCCTAATTCTGCTTCATGAGCATAGGTGTACAAGGAGATAGCAGATTTGTTCTGAAACAGCTCTCGAGAAGTTACGAGTGGCTGGCCAGGACTTACAGCCCACATACTCAGGTATGCAAGGAATAAACTTATCTCTGCGTCCTTAAATCAATGTCATTCTGACCCATAACTCCCCACACCCAACTAAATTCCTGGGAACTGCCATCTTCAGCATAAGGAGGGGCGCCTCCCTTCAGGGCCTCAGGAAGAAGGCGTCTGATCTCTGCCAGCCTTGAGCTCCCCTCTCAGGCCTTGCCACCCATCTGGCTGTCCCACAGTTGAGCATGTAACCCGCCTTCCACCCCAGGACTCACACTGCCCATCGCCTTCCCAGCCGCCCAGGGCACGGTCCTGACAGCTGCGCCCACCCTCTTCCAGCCACCAGCTGCAACCCCCAACATGCGCAGGCTTTGGGAGAACACAGATCAAACAAAGTGACGGTTGTTGCAGACAAGTTCTTCCTTCCCTCTTCCACAGCCTCCTCCAAGGTAAGGAAGCTGGCAGCTGGTCTATCAGCTTCAACAGGGAGAGTCAAAGAGAGAAAGGCCCGGGGAGAATACAGAAATCAGCCTTCTCAGACTGGTCATGACAGAGGGCCGGCCGAACAAGCCCAAGGGGGAGACGTGGGAGTTTACTTACATGGCATGATTCGAGGGTCCCTGCTGGAAGATTCTATAGTTAGAATCACTCAGAGTGCCACTCTGCCTAACATGTTCAGCATTAGAACTTTACCTCCAGCATTAGAACATACTTTCTCTCCAGGAAATAGCTCTTACATCAAGGCACTCTTTGTCATCACCACCATGTGGTCCCCCGACCAAAGAAGAGGCAGTCTATCATGGCAGACCCTGGAGGAGGTGGAATTCCTGGGCAGGCTGTGTGGGTGTGGACCTTGCCCTAGGAGAGTGTGCTCCCTGGAGCTGGGCAGTGCCCAGAGATGGCACCTTGAAGCCCCACGTTCCTGGGGTGAAGGAGAAAGTGTTCCAGTGTCTGAGGGTGCAGAGAGAATGCTGTGACTCACACAACTGAGCAGTTTTCACTGCTGCCTGAGCAGCACAGACACAGGGCTGGGGACATTACCCTCGAGTGTTCACTTCAGATGGCTTTTCCTGAGTTCAGCTATTCCTTTCCCATCCTTAAAGGCATAGGCCAGGAAGGAAATTTTTAAATTATTTATCCAGGAGCCTAAGGTCTCTAGGTTACGTGAGTTTTTCTTTTTAGTCTTGAATTTCTACTTCTCTAAAAATCATATATACCTCTTTTAAATAATAGCCCTAGTGTTATTTTTATGTTGGAATTGGAAATTAGTATATGTATACATACATATATATGTCTATATATACCTACACATATGTATGTGTGTGTATACATATACATGCATGCGCGTGCACACACACACACACACACAAAGGGATGTATCATGAGTGTCAGCTCCTTCACATCTCTGCCTACCTTGGTTCCCTGCCCAGAGGCCTCTGCTGCTGCTGGAGTCTTTTCTCTCAAGAGTGGCAGCCGGGTGTAGGCTGTGGTCTGAATGTGTATTGGCTTTATTTGCCTTGGAGATGATTTCACGTCATTACATAAGAGCCACCTCGTTTTTCATGACTGCATAGTATGGACATCTCATAATATATTTAATTGAATTCCTTTTAATAAATATTTAGATGTTATTTTCTTTAGTCCTAAGCATCTACCAGTAATGTTTCATGATTCATTCAATGTCTCTGTCCATATATTTTTTCTTTTTATTCTTAAAAATGTTTTTTTCTGTTTCTGATTCCTCATTTTTATGTTGTTATATTGTCTTTCCTAAAATTACATCACATCTCTGTGTGTGTCTTGGTTGTAGGCCAACTCAATTTCTGGTAGACTGGGGAGAAGGAAAAAAAATGACATGTCCCTGTGCCAGCCACGTGGCGTGGGATAGAATTGAGTTCCTTTTAAACAACTCTTACTGTCCCTGTGACTTTGTTGCCAAATACTCTATGTCTGGTATAAATTTCCCCTGGAAATGTATGGGCCTTTCTAGGCACCGGATAATTCAGCCATCCTCCTAAGGAGGTGCAGAGTGAACAGATGAAGGTTCCCGGCATCCTTTCCGACCCGCCCGTGACACAGCTATGGCATGCTGTGCAACAGTGAAAACACGGATCTGCGTAGGTCACTGCCAGTTCCATTCTAAATGACTGTGGGCCACGGGCTCACCCTGTGCTGGGGTCTCTGGGTCTTTCTGGCTTCATCTGTAATTAGGGAAGCTCAGCGTTCTCACCCTGCCTCGGCCTCAGAATCACCTGAAGAGCTTTATAAACAGCATGGAGCCTGGTCCCAGGTGTGCTCCTTGGGTCTGTATCCTGGGCTGACAACCCCTGGACTGCATGACTGTGGAACCCGTGTGATGGAATGGCAAGTGTGAGGCTGCCCATGGAACAAGAGGGCTTGTGAAACTTGACCTCCTCACATGTAGCTTACGTCAGCGTTTTTAGGCTCACAGTTTTGAGTGTTGTAAAACGTTTTCTCTCTAAGTTTTCTATTTCTTGGAGCAGAAAAGAAAAAATATGAGTTTAAATTCATTCTTGGGGAAATAATAAGCTAGAAGCCAGCAGGAGGAAGATAGCTGAGGAACTGGAAGTGCATAACCTTCCAGGGAAGGAGGAGAGGAGGGGTGGTGGCTGGGGTGCCAGCCTGAGACTAGAGGCAGGTTCCTTCCCACCCATGGGCTCGGCTGGGCCAGGAGGGACTCTAGGTGCCAAGGCTCTGAGGTGTCTCGGGTTCAGAGCTCCCCTTTCTTGGGGCCTTTAATGGGGACCTGCTCAGGGGCTGGTTGGGTGTCACTCCTTGTGCGTTAGCCTCCTGCACTGTCCTTCCCATAGGAGAAGGACATTCACCAGTTATATGAGCATCTTCTCCTTATTGGTGGAAATCCAGCTGACTTTTATGTATTTTTTTTGTTTTTTTCATTTTTTGAGATAGGGTCTGTCTCTGTGACCCAGGCTGAAGTGCAATGGCGTGATCATGGGTCACTGCAGCCTTGACTTCCCAGGCTCAAGAAATCGTCCCACCTCAGCCTTCTGAGTAGCTGGGACCACAAGTGTAGCCAGCACGTCTGGTTAATTTATTTTTATATTATGTAGAGACCAGGTCTCCCTCTGTTGCCCAGGCTGGTCTCACACTCCTGGGCTCAAGATGATTCTCCTTCCTCGGCCTCCCAAGGGACTGGGATTACAGATGTGAGCCACCGTGCCGACCCAGCTGATCCTTCTTAAGCCTTCACTACTGCCTTGCTAGAATGTTATGTACATTCCCAGCGCACTCCTGTCATCTTCGCATTGTTAAGTGTGTCAGAGATCTTAAGTCTCCATGTGTAGAGGTGATATTCTCATAGTGTTATCTAAACCAAACATCAGTTTAAAAGTGCAAGCAAAACTGTAGATTGCCTTTCTGTGGTTTCTGTGCTGTAAGTCAGGTGGGTCTGCTTCTAGACCCCCTAATCTTTCTCATTGTTCTTGTCTATCCTTGCACCACTACCACATTATTTTAAGAACACATATGCAAGATACATAAAAAAAAAAAAAAACTCTTACAGAAGACGAGACAGCTAGCAAATACAGGATAATAAATTTTACAGGCACTCAAGTTCATTCAGATGTTTGGCTTTTAATCACTGATTTAACCTGCTTTTATTGAGTGCTTAAATGCACCATGTTGAATGAGCAAAACTTATTGCATTGATTAACTTATTTACTTATTACTCTTTACTTATGTGTTTTTCTCTATCTTTAATAATAGTATGTGAGTGACCAGAGAGGCAGATGTCCAAGGCTTTTGAAAGTTCAGGAAGGAATAATGGCAGAAATGCAAACAGAAGTCATGGAGAAGGCAATGGGCTGAGTGTGGAAAGGAAAGGCTGGGGCACATGGAGAAGACGGTGCTGACGCAGGTGGCATGGCTTACTCCTGTTACAGATTTGAAAACATCCAACTGGAATGCACCTTAATTCTCTGTTTTTTATTGTACTTTAAGTTCTGTGGTACATGTGCATAACATGCAGGTTTGTTACATAGGTATGCATGTACCATGATGGTTGGCTGAATTCATCACCCCAACATCTACATTAGTTATTTCTCCTGAATTCATCACCCCGACATCTACATTAGTTATTTCTCCTAATGCTATCCCTCCCCTAGTCCCCCAGCCCCTGACAGTCCCCAGTGTGTGATGTTCCCCTCCCTGTGTCCATGTGTTCTCATTGGTCAACACCCACCTATGAGTGAGAACATGTGGTGTTTAGTTTTCTGTTCTTGTGTCAGTTTACTGAGAATGATGGTTTCCAGCTTCATACATGTTCCTGCAAAGGACATGAACTCATCCTTTTTTGTGGCTGCATAGTACTCCATGGTGTATATCTGCCACATTTTCTTTATCCGGTCTATCTTTGATGGGCATTTGGATTGGTTCCAAGTCTTTGCTATTGTGAACAGTGCTGCAATAAACATATGTATGCATGTGTCTTTATGATAGAATAATTTATAATTCTTTGGGTTACTCAGTAATGGGATTGCTCTGTCAAATGGTATTTCTAGTTGAGAAATTCCTTGAGGAATTGCCACACTGTCTTCCACAATGATTGAACTAATAATTTACACTCTCACCAACAGTGTAAAACTGTTTCAACTTCTCCACATCCTCTCTAGCATCTGTCGTCTCCTGACTTTTTAATGACTGCCATTCTAACTGGCATGAGATAGTACTCAATGTGGTTTTGATTTGTATTTCTCTAATGATCAGTGATGATGAGCATTTTTTCATGTTTGTTGGCTGTATAAATGTCTCCTTTTGAGAAGTGTCTGATCATGTTCTTTGCCCAGTTTTTGATGGGATTGTTTGTTTTCTTGTAAATTTGTTTAAGTTCTTTGTAGATTCTGGATATTAGCCCTTTGTCAGATGGGTAGACTGCAAAAATTTTCTTCCACTCTGATGATGGTTTCTTTTGCTGTGCAGAAGCTCTTAAGTTTAATTAGATCTCATTTGTCTATTTTGGCTTTTGTTACCATTGCTTTTGGTGTTTTAGCCATTAAGTTTTTGCCAATGCCTATGTTCTCAATGGTATTGCCTAGGTTTTCTTCTAGGGTTTTTATGGTTTTAGGTCTTACATTTAAATCTTTAATTCATCTTGAGTTAATTTTTGTATAACATGTAAAGAAGGGAGCCAGTTTCAGCTTTCTGTATATGGCTAGCCCGTTTTCCCAGGGCCATTTATTAAATAGGGAATCCTTTTCTCATTGCTTGTTTTTGTCAAAGATCAGATGGTTGTAGATGTCTGGTGTTATTTCAGAGGCCTCTGTTCTGTTCCATTGGACTATATCTCTGTTTTGGTACCAGTACCATGCTGTTTTGGTTACTATAGCCTTGCATTATACTTTGAAGTCAGGTAGTGTGATGACTCCAGCTTTGTTTTTTTTTTGTTTAGAATTGTCTTGGAATGTACATTAACTCTTACATGCAGGAACAAAATGTTCAAGGCCTTTTTAAAAAATTGGAGCTCTCTGGGGAAGAATAGGAAATGACAAGCCACAGTAAACTGGGAAAACAGATAATAATTAAAGAGGCATGACTAACAGCTGACTCTCAATTACAATGAAAGATTTAGGAATGATAACTTATGCAACATTTATTCTGCTGTAAACATTCTAGGTGTGCAAGAAAAGTGATGTTCTCCATGTCAGTATTTTCATGGTGACCATTTACTAAAGACATGTGCAATCCTTTGTCAAAAGACTTAATATCAGGGAAATCCTGCAATTATGCCCAAGTTTAGGATTGCATGTGTAGCATGCAATAGCCAGAAGACAAAAGTCATAAACACAGAGTGGGTGGAAAGGAAAGAACAGAGGTTTTCGCGTTTGTTGGCCTGCTGGGCAAATAAAAGCATCCAAAAGAGCCATTGAAATAATTTCTCAAAGCATCTCAGTTCGGAGCTAAACAGTGCCTGTTATTGTGATGTGACATTTAGTAAGTTTAACAGGAAAACTTGACTTTGATCACAAGACTCATGTTTGTATAAACCAAGTTTCTGGCAAGATCTTCAAAGAGAATCTGATGACCCTGAAGAATGGGTTCTCTCTCACGCTATATGAAGATAGGCTTCCCTCTTCCTTTTCAGATTGAATATGAATCCCCGAGGATTTGGGCAACACAGAATATTCTGAAGGGTGGCAATTTGAGCTGCCACCACTTAAGCATCTCTTGAGTCAAAATGAAGGTGGCAGGTGTGATTGCTGTGGACATTGCATATGCAAAATAATCAGTGAGTCCATATATTTTCAAGAGGCCTGTCAATGGGAATAGTTCCTCAGTGAATGAAATTGGCATGTGTACTAAAACACTAATGTGCCTGCATGAAACAGAAACAACTTGAGTTGAAACAGCATCTCCCTGTACATAGGAAGGAACTTACCCCCCAGTTTCTGAGGTGGCTCAGGGCAGTGAATCTCTCTGATAAGAATGTTACCAAATCTTGGAAAAGGACAGACGCAGATGAAAAGCTATGAAAGCCCAAGCAGCAGTATCTCCATCTCCTGGGCCTCCTCGCTTTCTGTTTCCTTGTTTACACTTCATAGACTCACTTCTCTGCCAGTCACGTGGACGGAGATGACAGCACTCCTGCTGACAACCAAATCGCATGTGACATCCTGCTGCACAAAAGACACCTAGTTCCAGCGTTCCAGGGGATGACCTGCTGAGGTCAGTTGTCCTCCTTGAGGAGGAGCTAACTGCTGTCAGATTTTACTCTTATACAGACATACTAAGCAACATCGCACAAGACTTTTAGTAGTTTCTGTGTTGATTGATTGACTGATTGGGTTTGAAGGACTAGGAGACCAAATGTATCATTCTACACTTGTTTTTTCTACTTAATTAATCTTAGCTTCTTCCATTACAATGCATATAATTCACTTTATACTTCTTAATAGCTGCACAGTATTCTGTAGAATGGGTATTTAGGATACTTCCATTTCTCATGTTATATCAGAGTTATATTGACTACCCCCTTTATACCTCTGTTTAATTATTCTTGAATATAGAAATCTCAAAATGGAATTGCTGTATCAAAGGTTAGGTGCATTTTACATTTTAATAAATATTGCCAAATTGCTTCTCAAAATTCCTTTAGCAATTAACATATCCACCAATGCAGTATGACAGTGATTATTTCTTATATTCTTGCTAACTGTGTATATTAGTAATTTTTAAAATGTTTTCTATCTGATGAAATAGTATCTACTTATTGTTTTTATTTGCATAGTTAATTGTTATTTTTGTGAAAACTAGAGAAATTAAACACATTTGTACATTTTACATACATATTCTTTACCTGGATTTCTTTAGTAAATTATTCCTTTTTATTATATAATTTGCTTAGTGGCTATGACTTTTTTTTTCTTCTGAAATTGTCAGAGCTTTTAATGTATTGAAGGTCATGACTTTATTAAAAATATTGCTTATCTTTATATTTTGTTTTGGTGTTTGATGTTATACAGAAGCTTTTCCACCCTGAAGTAGTTAATTAGGTGATTCTTCTTTTCCCCTAATTTTCTGGATTTTAATCGATTTTTTTTTTTCTTTTAAAATGTCAGGCTCCTGACCTACATGACCCCATCACCTTTTGTGTTCTTTTACAGCTTTGGAGACAGATTAGTCTCTGTTCCTATTGGTTTGGGACAACCCCTCTCAGAATCTTCTGATGTTGGGATGTCTCCACCGAGGGCCCAAGTATGTGGCAGGTTTTTTGACTGGACCAAGCCTGCTGTGGTCTCAGAGTTCATTTGAGTTGGATTGTTAAGAATGTGCTGTTTCTTCATCACTCTCAGACTTGGAATACCACATCAGGGCCTTTGCCCATCCAGGAAGCCCCGGCCTGGGAGTTGCAGTGCATCTTCTCTGAGTTGTACCCTGGCTCAGTAAATGTGGTTCCCTGCAAGACACTGACAATTTTTTTCATATATGATTTTATCAAAGTAGAATGAGGAAATAGCTGAGTGAAGGGGCTGGGGAGATGGTGTTCAAACTATATGAAATTTCAATTAGATACCAGGATAAATAGGTTCAAGATACCTATGTACAACGTAGTGACTATAGTTAGTAAAAATGTATTGCATTCTTGAGTATTGCTGAGAGTAGGTTTTAAGTGTTCTCACCCAGAAAAATAAGTATGTGAGGTAATGCAGATGTTAATAAGCTTGGTTTAGCCATTCTATGATGCATATATATTTCAAAACATCACTTTGTACATGATAAATACATAAAATTTTTGTCAATTAAATTTTAAAGAAAAAATAGCTGAGTTGAGTAGTTAAGAAATCCTAATCTAAAAACAATACATTACAGCAAACTTTAAAAAAATTAAAATAGGAAGTTATGAGTAGGTACTTTTTTCACTGTAATTAACAGGAAGCTCCATTCCATGCTTCATGTTCCTTTCACAGGGTTCAAAAACAAAGCCGCCTTCTATATCCTGCCTCTTCCTGAAGCCGAAGGACAACTTCTCCCACTTTGTCTGTCGGGGCGGTTACAGTCATGGTCTCCAGAGTCTAAGTGTGGAATTGTTGCCTCCTATTTTAGAGAAGGTCTCCCTCCCTTCCCTCCTCCCCTCCTTCCCTCCTTTCCCTTCCCTTCCTCTCCTTTCCTTTCCCCTCCCCTTTTGGATTTTGGGTTCTCAGATTAGGGATGCTCAACCTGTACCTGTTATGCAGCTATTGATTTGGCATTTCCCCGTCATCATTCTTAATGAAGACCACTAGAATCAGTTTGCTTTTAGCTGGAAAGGCCAGCAATATACCCTCACTGTCCTATCTCAGAGTCTATCAATTCTGACTTTTGTCATAATTTGGTTAACAGAGATCTTGATCACCTTTTCCTTCCCCAAAATATTACACCAGTTTATTACATTTATAAGATTATGCTGATTGGACCTAGTGATCAAGAGTTAACAACCACTCTAGGCTTATTAGTAAAGCATTTGCATGCCTGAATGTGGGAAATAAATCTAACAAAAATTTAGGAGCTTTCTACTTCAGTGAAATTTCTTTCTTTCTTTCTTTTTTTTTTGAAGTGAACTTATTTTAATATTGTAGGAATGTATGTTTTTACTATGTTTTATGAAAGCTGCATGAACTATATTGCATGAACACTTTTGAAGTCATAGTTTACTAAGATTTAATTCACATACATAAAATTTACCCTTTGAAAGTCTTCAGTTCAGTGGCTTTTTACGTATTAACATATTCACAGAGCTGTGCAAGAATCACAACAACAGCAAAAAAAATACGTCTTTGTGATTGGATTTTCAAGATGAACCTTGAAAACACTAAGCCAGTCACAAAAGGCCACGTATTGAATGATTTTGTTTATATGAAATGTCCACAAGAGGCAAATACATAGAGAGATGAAGTTAGCAAAGCCAGGGGCTGGGGAGTAGGCAGTGGAAAAGATGGAGAGGGATTGCTAACGAGTTTAGGGCTTTTCTTTTTGGGTGATAAAAATGTTCTACAAATAGTGATAGTAGTGATTCTTTCAGTGAAAGTTCTAAGGAGGCCAATGGCTTGGAGGCATGTCAAGACATTCTTTCTAAGGCGAGAGTTATATTTTTGCATCTGCCCCTTCCTACAGCCATAAAGAAGCGCAATGCCTAGTGCGCCTCTTTGGATTTTGGAGGCAACATATTACTTTTTTGGGTATGGTACTCCAGTTCATTTATTGAGTGACCTAAAAAGCTGCTAATGTTGAGTGGATCCTAGAATAGGAGAAGGCTCTGCCGCAGGTCCAGGCTGCTGTGCAAGTTGCTCCATGTGATCCAGCAGTTCCGATGGTGCTCCCGTGGCTGTGGCAGATGGGGATGCTATGTGGAGTCTTTGGCAGGCACCTGTAGGTGAGTCATAGTGCAGACCCTAAGGCTTTTGGAGCAAAGTCCTGTCATCCTCTGCAGATCACTACTGTTTCTTTGAGAAGTAGCTCTTGGCCTTAGAGGAGACTGAACACCTAACCATGGGTCACCAAGCTTCTGTGCAATCGGAGCTGCCTGCCGTGAGCTGGGTTTTGTCTGATCCACCAAGTCAAAGCTGGAAGTACACAGCAGCACTCTATCACCAAATGGAAGTGGTATATAAGTGATGACACCCAAGTGCCTTCATAAAGGAACCAATAAGCCACATGAAGAAGTGGCCCAAAGGCCCATGGTTTTCACTCCTACAATGCTGCCTTCACTCTTCTGGCCTGCACCTATGGCCTCAGGGGAGTTCCCTACAATAAGATGAGAGGAAGGCAAGACTTGGGCCTGGTTTATGGATGGTTCTGCGTGATTTTCAGGCACCATCTGAAAGGGGATGCTGCAGTACTACAGACCCTTTCTGGGACATCCCTGGAGGGCAGTGTTGAAGGGAAGTCCTCCCAATGGGTGGAACTTTGAGCAGTGCACCTGGTGGCTCACTTTGCTTAGAAGGAGAAGAGACCACATGTGTGATTATATACTATTCATGGGCTTTAGCTAATGGCTTGACTGATGGTCAAAGACTTAGAACATGATTGGAAAACCGATGACAAGGAAATTGGTGGAGGAGATATGTGGACAGAACTTTTTGAATGGTCAAAGACATGAAGCTATTTGTTTCATGTAAATGCTCACAAAATGTGACTTCAGTAGAGAAGGACTTTAATAATCAAGTGGTTAGGAAGACCTGTTGTGTGAATAGCAGTCAGCCTTCTTCCCTAGGCAGCCTGTCATCACCCAATGGGCTCATGAGCAATGTGAGCACGGTGGCAATGGTGGAAGTTATGCATGGTCTCAGCAACTCACCAAGGCTGGCCTGGCTATACCCACTGCTGAGTGCCCACCGACCATATGCAGAGACCATCACTGAGCCCCCTATATGGCACTATGCCCTGGGGTGACCTGCCAGCTACTTGGTGGTAGACTGATTACATTAGACAGCTTCTATCATGGAAGAGGCAATGGTTTGTTTTGATGGAGTAGTCGTTATACTCTAAATACATATTCGGTCTCTTCACACAATGCTTCTGACAAAACTACCATCTGTGGACTTACAGAGTGCCTTATCCATTGTCATCGTTTTCCAAATAGCATTTCTGATCAAAGAACTCATGTCCTAGCAAAAGAAGTGTGGCAATGGGCCATTGGTCTTATGATGTTCCCCACCATCCAGAAGAAGTTCACTCTCCAGAATGGTGAAATGGCTTTTTGAAGACTCAGTGACAGTGTGCCATCTAAAGCGTTATACTTTGCATGGCTGGGCAACATTCTCCAGAAGAGTATGCTGAAAATATATGGTTCTATTTCTCACATAGCCAGGGGTCATGGGTCCAGGAACCAAAGAGAGAAAATAGGAATGGCACCATTCACTACTCCTTGTAGTAACCCATTAACAAAATTTTCGTTCTTAGAAACTTATTCTCTGGTGGGCTACAGTTCTCAGTTCCAGAAGGAGGAATGCTTTCACTAAAGAGACACAAAAATGATTACATTGAATGGAAGATTGCCACGTGACCACTTCAGGTTCCTCATGCTTCTGAATGAACAGGCAAAGTAGGGAGTTACTGTGCTGGGTGGGGTGATTGAGGCTGACTACCACTGGACAATTGGACTACCTTACCTCTTCACAGTGGAGGTAAGGAAGAGGATGTCTGAATACAAGAGATCCAGAGAGTGTTTCTCATTATTATTATGCTCTATGATTAAGATCAATGGAAAACTATAACAACTCAATCCAGGCAGGACTAATAATGGTGCAGACCATTCAGAACTGAAGGTTGGGATCACCCCATGACCTGAGTCATTCCTGAAGGCTGGGGGAATACAGAATGAGTAGTGAAAGAAGGTGGTTATGTATACCAGCTATGATCATGTGATCAGGTTAAAAAAAATCCTTGCTCTCTTTTCTCTATGATTTCTTTGTCATGTAACATAAGCTGTAAAGACTTTGAATTATAGAATTTAAGCATTGTTAGTTTTACATCATAGTATTTAAATTATGGGATGTCAAGGAGAAGAGTAAACACTCAAGGACTTGACCTCCACTTCTAGGGAAGGAGTTAGCGCATTTTTGGTTGTGTACTAGCTAGTTATATCATGTCAGATAGAATTATGCCCTTGTTTTTGTCTTTGCTTGGAGATGAAGTATCATTTAAAGAGATTTATAGGGTGTCAAACTGACAAGGGGTGGACATGTGAGGGTTAATTTTATGTCAACTTGACTGGGCAGCAGAATGTCCAGATATCTGGTTAAACATCATTTCTAGGTGTGCCTGGGGGAGGGTTTTTCTGGAAGAGATTAGGACTTTAGTAGGTGGATTGGGTCAAGAAGATGGCCCTTTCCAATGTGGGTGGGCACCATGCAGTCTGTTGAGAGTCTGAATAGAGCAAAAAGGTGGAGGAAGTTTGCCTGACTGCTTGAATTGGAACATCTGCTCTCGCCTGCTTTCAGAGCTCCTGGTTTTCAGGTTTTCAGACCTGGGCCTGATTCTACCCATCGATCTTCCAGCTCTTACTTTAAACCACACCATCAGCTTTCCTATCAGCTTCTCCAGGTCTCCACCTTGCAGATGGAAGATCATGGGACTTCTCAACCTCCGTGATTGCATTAGACATTTATTCTTATAATGAATCTCTTTATATAATTTTTTATAATAAATCTCTCTGTTGGTTCTGTTTTTCTGAAGAACCCTGGATGATACAGATACAATGCACCCCAAAGTTTAATATAACATCTGGCATAAGTAGATGCTCAAATATGACAGTGGAGAAGAATGACATTTAGAATGCTCTGATTTCTGCTCATAATTCATTTATTACTTCACTAAACTTTAGGAGAATAACTCTATTGTGGCATCCTGGTGACCTCGTATGTATCCACATAGGCCACACAGGCAAAGACATGAACCAGACTGAATCTGAGTCTCGGCAGAACGCTTCATGATCTCCCAGAACACCAAGGTATTGGAAGTCCTGTGAGGATCTTGAATTCATTTTGCCTCCCATCCCCCTGAGAGGCTGTCATGAGATGGTTTCTCCTCGCCTCCTGGGTTCTGATGTGATATGAGGTTACCGCCTCACTCCCTCCTGGTGCGGATTCTTCTGCTCACTCAGCTCAGCATGGGATTGGCCCAGCAATGCCTGTGGCAGTCTTCAGCCCCTTTTGTTTTGAAGTTGTTCTGTTCGGTGTGTGGGATGAGGACCTGGAAGCCGGCACCTTTCACTATTTATTCCTTCTTTCTATATATAAGTTCCCAAAACTGAATATGAAAATGGCTCATTTTATCTTGAACAGCCAAGCCAGTCCTGCTGCAGCCATGGCCTTGCTCTCTCCTGAGCGCTTGACACAGGAGGTATGTCCTGCCAGGCAGCCTCTTTGCATTTGTGGAGTTAAGGGGCTTGGGCCCCACTCCGCCTGAATTGTGTCTGCACTCACACTGCTTTGAGCATCTTCGCTGTGTAGCACTGGGGACCCCATGATGAGCAAGGTGGCCTCGGTCCCTGGTCCTAGGGCACAGATCTCTTTGTACCAGTGATGATGACAGCCTTATTAGAGGTGGCACAGGATGACACACCTCTGACGAGCAAAGCAACTCCATTGGCCCCTCTCATTCTCTCAATTTGCCCTTAAACTCCCCCTTAGTACAGAGACTGCAGGCCAAGCCCTCATGCTTTCAATCCTCCTCCATGTGCCCGAAGGCCATGCTCTGGGATTGTCAGTGAGCCTCCATGAACCTTCTGAGTCAGTTTTCAGATGGAGTTAAGAGTGGTCATCACAATGGGATTCTTACGGAGGCTTCTGCATCACCAATGGTGATGTAAGGGGTAGAAGGCCCCTAAAAGAAGACAATGTATCATTCATTATAGGAGAGAAAATAGCTTCAGCAATTACTT
>PVKP010011751.1:0-60427 GCA_004027715.1 Plecturocebus donacophilus | reverse complement strand
AGGAGTGAGCCACTGCACCTGGCCATCTAAATACTTTCTTTCAGAGAAAAATAATCTGTTCTATCAGTCAGAAGGCCTTTGTATTGATGTTAATGCTGGTCAGTTGTACCCAAATTTTAAAAGGAAAGTGGGTATAATGAGGCATGCTGAGTCTCCCTTCTCATTATGGCCTGAACTAGTTATCCAGGTTAATAACTTTGGAATGTTCTTGGACCAGAGGGGGTTTCATTCAGATGGGTGAGGGGCTTAGAATTTTATTTTTGCTTTACATACCCATGAAATAGTTCTTACTAAATTCTTACAAAGTAAGATGTGATGTTAGATGCTGAAAGTAAATTTCCTCTCCTCTAGGAGCATACAAACTTGTTGAGGAGAGAAAAGTTTTAAACATATGATACAGCAGCCAACTCTAATTTTTTTTATTATCGAAAGAGTCTAAAATTCTCACAGAGCAGTTTAAGTGCCTTTGAGAATATATTTATGTCCAAACTTATGTAAAGTTTTACAGATTTATATTTCCAACTTCTTTTTAAAGTTTCAAGTATTCAACTGTATACTTAATACTTCCACTTTCATATTTCAAGAGCACATATGATTTGACATGTTTAAAAACTAACTTATTATCTTCTAACAAAAACACCTCCTGTTTCAGTGTTTTCTATCTTATTAACTGATCCTACTCTAAATTCTGGGACAAGAAAACACATGTCCTGTCTTCCTTTGGATCTTTAATCCTCACCCATATATCTAATTTACACCAATTCGTGTCTCATTTAACTGCTAAGTATCTTAAATCTGAGCAGATCTCCTTCTCAAGTGCTGCCACTCTATTCAAACCTATAAATTTCTATGATTTGGATTCCACCGTTAGCCTAGCAACTTCAGCTCTCCCTCATTGTTTATCCAGCTGGCAGAATGAGTTTTTCAAAATGAAGTTTATATGTTACTTCTCTAAAGAAAAACTTCAAAGTCTGCTCTGCTCTTAGGATAAAGGTCAAATTGTTTAATAAAGCAGATGGGTTCTTTTAGGAACATATAAGAGAAAAGGTAGCCCAAATTAGCTTAAGCTATGAGAAGATGTATTAGTTTACACATATTAAACATCTTGGAAAGCGGCTCATTTCAGGCACAACTTGAAGCAACTCTTCCCCTTTCTCCTTCATCCAGCAGAGCCCAGATGAGGCTGAGTCGCCCAGAAACCCTCATTCAATGTTAATAAGACATAATTATTTGTTGCTTTCAACTGCTAATATTTTTAGCACCACTCTTTCAGTTTAACCTAGAGGAAACCAAATATAGAATTTGGTAACCAGGAATGCGGTGCTGCTAGAACAAAACACCAATGGATGTGGCATTTGCTGCAGATGGGAGGAAGGCAGTGAAGACACTAATATAGGATGCTGGAAAAAGAGAAACCACAGGATGCTGTCGTGAAATATTTGGTAAAATGATCACTTACAAGAAAGAAGGTGTACTTAATAAACAATGAGCTTTAGAGTAAAAGTTTTGGAGCAAAATGTTGGCAGTTTGAGTTGGCCACTATTTGTTCTATTTGAAAAGGTAATTCAAGTAAGAAATAAGCTCAGGGAAAAAATGGTTAGTTTCCAAGTAGGGAAAGAAGGGATCATATTTACAGATTTTTCGGGGCTGATAAATGCATTTATCCTTCATCTCCAGGTGGTAAAAGATTCTGAAATCAAGGTCAAAGGTAAAAACAAAATCCAAAGCAAGTGTGCTTACAGAAACATAACCTGAGGACAAAGACTAAATAAAAAGCAGAACTGTCAAAACTTTTCTTAAGTCTGATTGTATTAAGTAACACTGAAAAATGATTTCCTTTGTACAAAATGTCTTACAGGTGGGAGTGCACCTTTGTAGTTTTGTGGAAGCTTGATGTGTTTATTAGTCAGCTTAGGCCACCGTAACAAAGTACTGAACTGGGTGACTTAAAAACAGATTATTTCTCACAGTTCTGGAAGCTGGAAGTCCAAGATTAGGTGCCAGCACAGTCAGGTTCTGGTGAGGGTTTTTGCTTGCTTGCAGATGACCACCTTCTCACTGTTTCCTCACATAGCAAAGAGTGTCCCTAAGAGAAGAAGGGTTCTTTTCTTAAAAATACTGATCTCATCATGAGAGTCCTACCCTCATGGCCTCATCTAAACCTCATCACCTTCAGAAGCCACACCTCCAAATACCATCACCTTGTGGTTTCAACATAGAGATGTTTCGGAATGGAGCACAATTTAGTGTCTAGCACCCGATAAACAGAAATAATCTATAATTAAGTTTAAAAAGAGTATGAGAGAGCCCCTCCCTCAGAAACAATTGCAAATGTGGCTATTGGCACATAAAGCTGACTGTAATCAAAGAAATAAATGCTACCAAAATATTTGAGAGTTGCATTGTCAAAAGTGCTGTGGATCTTGATGAAGATGACTAAGTATTTTTAACATAAAATGTCCCTTAGTGTCACAGCCCTCTGTGAGTAGAAAAAGACTGAGAAATTTATTCAGTAATAAGGTAGGCACATCCTCAGTGCCTTTTGAAGCTATGACCAAAGAGAATATCCTCAAAGAAACAGCCAAGTTCCCTGGAGAATAAAGAATACAATAGTTAATTCTATGCAACAGAATTGGGGCCTAATCAAGAAGCATTGCCTATACCAGGTTAGGGGGCATTCTCATATTTGCCCAGTGTGATTTCAAATAACTGGTGATTACTGTGAATATTTATTTATTTTTCTTGCTTCTATGTGAATATTCAGTGTAATTATCTTGTCCCTGTTCCTCACTATTTTTTGGATATATAGGGGATCAGATAGTTTTTCTTTTTAATTAGAAGTTCTTTGATTAAAGAAAAGCCCTAGCAGCATCTAATTTGGATTAAAAGTCTTGGTTTTTAAGCCTTTTTAAACTTTTAGATCAGACATTTAAGTGGTTTGGGAATGAAATAAGTATATATTTTGCCTGTAGTATGGAAATGAATATTATGTTAACATTGTATTATTGTTTTACAATTATATATTTCCTCTTTATACGTGTCATGCTTCCTGGTACCACTGAATTTAGGATTGGCCATTTGGTATTCATTTGCCAATTCAATATGAACACTTGGGACTTTTGACAAATCTGTTCAGAAGGTTTAATTGCAACTAAAACGGTTTTACTGGGGTCCTCCGCTCTCGCACTCCTTCATGAGCACTTTTCTGAAATAGAAGCACCTGCTTTAGCTTAGATTCTGGATTGAGAACGTATATAAAGCCAATTTTAGGTCAACCAAAGCAGAGCCCAATATAGCCACAATTCACCTGAAATCCTTATGTAACATACATGACAAATAGATCATGTTTAAATATTGAGATTTCTAAAAATTGTGTTTAATAATGTATAGCCCAAGAAATTCAGACTGCAGAGATTTTTAATCTTAGTGAAATAATAAAATGGTTACAATATAATGTTGAGTGATAATAGCAGGGTCAGAAGTGTTATCTACAGAATAATCCTGATTATATAGAAAAAAGATTTTGGAACTAAATATGTTCATTATATGAGGAAAAAAATACTGCTGCGTCAACAATGGTTATTTTTGGACAGCAGACTGAAGAGAGATTTGGGGCTTTGTATTCAGAAGACCTAGACTCAATTTGCTGTTCAGACAATCACTAGCCATGTGATTTTGAGGGGAGCAGATTAACTTCTCTGCCTCAGATTCTTCGTTTTTAACAATATCTATGTGTAACTCAGTGGGTCATTTTCGGATTAGGTAAGATATGAGTACATAGGTATTAATTTGTCTAAATGAATTGGTAAAATATGTCAGAGTAATCTGTAGATAAATGTCAGCTATTATGATTATTTAAATATTGTTAAAAAATTTTCTGTATTTCCAATTTTTTTCACTGGGAGTATGTACTTTTCATAGTCAAACAAAAAAGCAAAATCAATAAGCTAGAAAACTTAAACTGCCAAGTTCTAATATAAAAAAAATAGAATGTTAAATGGCTTATTGATGAGAGGTAATGGTACCTAGTCAAAAGGCTTAGTGAGCAGACAGCAGACAGCTACAAAGCAGAAACATGCTGGAGCCATTCTGATTAACGGTGCGCAGTCATCAGAGAAGCTGGCTGATTAATCTCCATGTATTGTAAAGACTATGTTGAAAGTGACCCAGAAATGAGAAAAAGGACAGAGGAGTTATTGCAAAAGATACTTCGCTCTGGAAACTTAAGAACATTCTTTGCACCTAGTGGGATGCAGTTTGATGAAGTGCTGGCTTATGTGCCAGGAAAAATACCTAATGAAGACTTGATGCCTGCAGAGAGAACACAGGCTGAAATCTCAGCTTTCACATCTCTTTAATGGGAAATAACCAGTAGATGGTGACTTTTCAGCAAAGTTAGAGGATCTCTTAACTATTGGTACTTACAGGGTCTCCTTTAAAATCAAAAGGAATTTCTGAGGTCAAAGCTGTTGTAAACTTGCTGGGTCAGCAATGAATAGAAAAAAAAAAAAAAAGGCCATTAGCCTTAGCAAACAGCACAGGAATAGAAAACCAAAGACTGCATGTTCTCACTTATGAGTGGGAGCTAAATGATGAGAACACATGGACACACAGAGGGGAACGACACACACTGGGGTCTCTCAGAGGTTTGACAGTGCGAGGAGAGAGAGGATTAGGAAAAGTAACTAATGGGTACTAGGTTTAATACATGAGTGATGAGATGGTCTGTACAGCAAACCCCAATGACAAACCTTTACCTATATAACAAACCTGAATGTGTACCACTGAACTTAAAATAGAAGTTTTAGAAAAAATCACTCAGGCTATTTCCTGCAAGAACTGGAAGCATAAATATTGATTATAATTATGTTCAGAACCAAAAGATTGTTTTTGAGAAGTAGGAATTAATCTTCATAGATTATTTTCATAATGTAACATATTTGAGAAGAAAGGACATGTTTTTATGGGTAGCAATATATACTATGGGTAATACGACAACCAAAGTCAGCTCCTAAATTGCTCCATTGTTTGTAATGCTTAGTATCTTGAGATATCAAAATATTCATTTATATACAATTACGGTTGTGCTTGTTATATGATCTTTTATATCCTTTCTCCTAATCTTTTTGTATGCTTTAATTTGCTCACATTCTGTTACAGAAGCATATTTAATTTAACATTTATATATAATAATAAGTAATTAATGCTTAAAAATAGACATTTTCAAAACTGAAGTATAATGTCACACAGTTTACAGTCATATGCATAGAGCTCAATGAATTTCCATAAGTGCATAACCATGTAACCATCACAAAGATCAAGAAACAAAACATTACTAACCACCCAGATGTTCCTGTCATAGGATGGTAACTCACCCTTTGAGTTATCACCTTTTCCCAGGGTAATTACTGACCGATCCACAACACAAATTATTTTTCCTGTTCTTGAACTTTATGGAAATGTACTCAGCATGTTTTTTTGTTGTTGTTGTTTTCCATGTGGCTTTCTTCACTCAACATTATAGTTATTAAATTTTAACAGGAATGTTTAAAACAATATATAGGTAATATTTTAATTGACAAGGCACAGATGGATAATAAGTGTCTAACTACATTGTTAAATACACAATCCAAAAAAAAAGTGCTACCTTGTGGTAACTATTTTATCATATTTTCTTTTATTCCCAATGTGCAGCCTGAAGGCAGTGCTTCAGTGAGGAAAAGGAGCATCTCACAGCCTTTTCTTACTTAGCCTTGGGAATTAGGTAGTGTCATGTCAGTCACATTCTATGTGTTACAAGGAAGTAATAAAGCCCCGAGATTCAAGGGAAAGAAGTTAGACTCCACCCATAAAGGGAGTCTCAAGTTTCTAGAACAGAAGCTGGCAAATTCTCTGCACAAGATCAAAGAGTACGTATTTTAGACTTTGCAGGCCACATACAATCCCAGTAACATATTATTTTATAGTAGAAAACAAAAATCTTGGTTTGTGGGCAGTTAAGAAGAAAACAAACAGGCAGTTCAAATCTAGGTGGATTTAGTCTGTAGGCTGTAGTGTGTTGACTTCTGTTCTAGAAGAATATATGAGATAAAAGATATTGTAGCCATCATTAGAAAATACAATATGCCACAAAAATGAACATGAAAGGGACCTCCAAGCATGTGACAAGACAACCACTGTGGCTGGATAGGACAGTATGTAAAATAGAATGAAAAAGCAACACAGAGTAAATAGATCATGAATACTTATTAATGGTTATTTATTTCTATATTTCATTGTCAGTTCTTATGCCTGTAATTAAACAGCTTCTAAATTTCGCAGACTGTGTGACACATTGCAAATATCTAGGTAATATTAAGTCTCACAGGGATTCTATAATTGATTTTACATTCTGCTAAACAGATGTACATATGATAAAACAATATGATCAGTGATGTAGGAAATGTTTGTGCAAAGTGCTCTCAGAAAATAGTATGTAGAAGAAAAATTTAAGTTGTTTTGTGGGAAGGAAGGGTTCAAAGAAAAGGGGATATTTAAACTGGTCTTTAAAAGATGAATATAAGTTATTAAGCATAGAAAGGGAAAAAGGCAGAGGAATAGACATAATAAAACAGTCAAGACAACAAACAATGCATTTGGTAAAATGTGAGTAGATTGCGATTGCAAAAGTTTAAGATCAGTGATGTGGGTGTTGAAAAAGAGTATATAAAGAGAATTAGTTTAAATAGAGTCTTCAGTAACATACTAAAATGTTTGAGTCTTTTGGCCAAGAGTTTTCAGACCCTCTATCTTGAATTGTTAATATTTATCAATGGTGCACCAGGAGGTAGGGCATAGGAAGATTCAGTGGGCACAACTCTGAGCCCTCACCCTCTAACAAGCTCATCCCTTCTTAGGACACAGAAACTCTTTCTTTATCTGGAAACATCAATGCAGAGCAAATGATATAGAGGCATTGTTAAAAATGATTTTAAAATAAATTGATAATAATTATTATATGCAATGGGGAGCCACCAGGTGTTTGAAAACTGGAGAATGCTATGCTGAGTTACGCCTTTTATGTTATGATCTTGTGAAGAACATGTAATTTGAAAGAAGTATACATGTGAAGCAGGGAGACCAGTTAGGAAGTAGGCAATTTGGAAAGCCTCGATTAAAGGTAGTGGTAGTGCAGATTTTAATAAATACATTCAGGAAGTCCTTTTAAAGTATTTAATAAAGAACAATTTGGATGTGAATTAAAGTGAGAAAGTGGAGTCAAACACTATTTTTTAGATAAATGCAAAATTATCTTTGATCCAAGTAAAATTAAATAGAAGATTTGAAATTTGAGGGATATAATCAAATGTATTAAGAATATATTATCCTGGGGGTGTTATTAGAATAACCATACTCAATAAGCAGTTGAGAATACCTACAGGATCATGAAATCAATTAGAAAATCTTCAACAGAGAGAACATAGCTAAAACATTAGGAGCAGATAATATCTCAATGGGATATATGTAACAAAAAAAAAAAAGTAAATGAGACTGAATTTTAGGGAGTCAGTCATTTAAGTGCTAGAAAAAGAGCAAAAAAAATTGATAAATATAGATGATGAATCAGGAAGGAACACTCAGATAATTTAAATAAAATCCAAGCCTTGAGAAACAAGTAGTCAACAGAACCAAAGTCATTAGAAATGAAATAACGTGGAACAATAATACAAAAGAAGCCATTAGGTGGGAAGGTGAGCAAGTGATTAGGGAGTTTTGGAAAAGTTTCCATAGATGACTGAAAGAGAAGTTTTATTAGGTAGGCAATTTCTGTGCCTTAATATTTAACTCATCTCATATTTAATAGTCCTGAATTTATTTAAATTCATTTACAATTAGAAATGTAAAAATTAGCTCTGTTTGGAGTCCTCAAAGAAATACAAATTAATATCATAGAAAAATTACTAAAATTTTAAATATATAGTTAAAATAAAGAAACATTAACAAATTCCTAAAAATGTTTGAATTTTAAATTTAAACATTTTGTAAACAAAAATTCGTCTTGAATGAAATATCAAAATAGTATACGACATATGTAAGATAATTTAAATGGAATAATAAACACAGACATTCTGATTAAATTACTAGATTATAAGTAAAGAAAAATATTTTGGAGGCCCCTAAGAAAAGTCCCTTGTGAGGGAAATTAGATTATTATTAGACTTTTTGATAAAAATAATCTTATGCCAGAAGACAATGGAATAGCACATTTGATACTCTAGGAGAGAAAATGTAAGACAACAGTTTTATATTCAGCCCACTTACTTTTCAAATATAAAGATGCATATAAAGGCTTTGATAAATATACAAAGGCTCAGGCAAGGGTATTCCCACAGTTATTTCTTTGGGATATATTTTTATAACCATTTCCTGAAGAATCTCTTAAAGAACACGATTAGACAGCCAAATGCCAGAATAGACATTAACATAAATACTGGTGACAAACATAAAAGTACATTTTCCTTCAGAACCAACACTAAATAATGATTACAGAAAAGAGATGAGTGGTGTAATAATGGTTTTAAAGGAAAGTATGACATGGCTATATAATCTAATAAGGTAGAAAAAATATAACCATCAAAAATAAGAAGAAAGTTTGGGGGGATCATATTCAAGGTGGAATAAATATTTTAATTCCTTAAGGTTTAATTAACAGGAATTTTTTAACAGAATAAGAAGGCATGAGAAAGGAAGGAGAGGGGAAATAATTGGTGAATAGCGAATTTCCTTATTGTTCATAGCAGGGTATCAATAGATGAGAGACAAAAAGAGAAAACCTTTGGCTTCATATAATCATTTATATAAAAGTAAATTTTTGAATAAAAATTAAAACTTTCCTAAATATAAAATAAAGATTAAATAAATAAACTACATAATGAAAGACTATATAAAATGATTAGCACAGAAAAGAGGACAATTTTATCAATCATATCTGCAAGTACAAGTAAGCCTTCTGGTAAATAAAAATGTTTTCCTTTTGCCTAATCAGAAGAATATTAAGTAATAAATTGTCAAAAGGATTCAAAAGAAACTAGTCAAATAAGCATACTATACCCACTAATGACATAGGGCAAAAGGATGGTGAAAGTGTCCTGTAATTAGATACAGATTATTTCTAGTTCATCAGAAGTAATCATCATCCTGAATCTTAAATCTACTAACTTATTTCTTTCTTTATACCATAGTTTCATTGCACGTATTTGTATTACTATAGATGATATATTATGAATTTTAATTATTTTAATTTATATAAAAATTATACTTAATGCATTCTTCTGGACTTTTTTTTTTCTTTCTGTTAATTTATTCATATAATGTGCCATTCACAGGAATCACATGCTCATGTGGTCCTGGTTCATTTGCTTTGACTGCTTTATAATAGTTGTGAGTGTGTATATGTGTAAATTTATTCTTCTCCTCTACATTATTATCTTGGGTTTACTCGAGGTTTTTGCTACTGTGAAGAGTATTGCTATGGAAGGATATTCCTGTATTGGTATGAGTTACAAATACAGTTTTATCATTTTCACATGGTTAATTTTTTTTTCTGACTTATCAATGATTTGATCTGCCAATTCTGGTTTATTCAAAGTTCCATATATGCATAGGTTAGTTTGTGAGTGCTGCATTTTATTTATTTAGTCTATTTCTTTCAATATGTCACTGTCTTAATTACTATGGTTTATAAGTGTTCTGAATATTCCAGACATTTTATGCTTTCAAGAACTTTTAGAGTAAGTTTAAATTTCCTAAAAGTCTACATTGAGATTTTGATCAGAATTGTATTATATATATGTATATATTTCTCAATCTCCCTCTGCATATTTATATATGTTTATCATTCTCCTCTGTCACTCTCATTTTCACTCCTCACTACTTCCTTCTGTGTTAAACATTTTATTCTCAAAGTTTATCCTTTAGAGGTTCTTTCTGTAAAAGTCTTTCCTGGTTCAATCATCTCAAGTTTCATTTGTCTTACAATTATTTTATTTCTTCGTTATTTTGAAGAGAAAGCTCAGATCTACATCAATTCTGTGGTATGATATGGTGATACTTTCTCTTATCACCTTGAGAAATAATTTTGTATCAAGATTCTGTTTTTGTTGATATTGCATTTAAATTTTTACAGTGTAGATAAGATATTTTCCTCATGCCTGCTTTTAACTTTTATTCTTGTATATTCTGCTCTTTCACTATATTATTTCTACGTGTTAATTTCTTTTCTTCATCTTGCATGGGGTTTCATGAATCTGAAGCTTTATGTCTTTCATTGATTCTGGAAAAGTCTCAGATATTCCTCCTCAAACATAACCTTCTTAGAATTCTGTTTTCTTTCTCATAATATTATTAATTAATTTCTGGATCTTCTTATTCTATATTTTGTGTTTTTAGGTAATTCTTTTCTATATTAAGTTTTCCTCTCTCTTTGCTGAATTCCAAGTATTTGTTTAGTTTTCTCTTTTGGTTTAATAGCTCTCTTCTATTTTGTGCTAACTTCTGTTTTTATATTTAAAATTTCTCTGTTTTCTTCCTCCTCCTTTTTCTTTTATTTATTGTAATATCTTATTCATTATGTGAATATACATCCCATGTGTTTCATTCCAACTGTTAATTCTTTAATCACTTCACTTATTTTATTTTTCAGTCTACTATAGTTTGAATATTTGTGTCTTCCCAAATTTATGTTAAAATTTAATTGCTATTATAACAATATTAATATATGGCATCTTTAAAAAATGATTTGTTCATGAGTGCACCAGCCTTGTGAATGGGATTGGTGTCATCATAAAATGGCACATTTAGCCCCTGCTTGCTCTCTCTCTTTGCCTTTTCACCGTGTGATGAATCTCACCATGTGATGACACAGCATTCTAGCCAGATTCTGGCTCTAACCAGATTCCAGCACCTTGATATTGTACTTCCCAGTTTCCAGAACTCTGAGCCAATAAATCTCTGTTCACTATAAATTGCCCAGTGTATGGGATTCTGTTATAGCAGCACAAAATGAACTAAGAAACAGTCTATATCTGAGGATACATTGTCTCAATATTGAGGTATCTAATTCTGTGGCTACTATTGTTGTTTATTTCTTGGCTCCCTGGATTGAAGAATGAATCCCTTCAGAAACTATTTGGATTTGCTTCTGTCAGGCACCCAATTGACAGCTATATGGCATAACCTCTTTTCATGTAAATTTCTTTGTAAACTTTTAGAAAATAATATTCCGTCTAAGCTGATAAAGTATTCATGGCACTACTATGTGATTTGGGCAGATTTTTTTTTTCTCCTTTACCCTTTCACTAAAGATTTTATCCTTAGAGCATTCAATCTTCTCATTTTTAAAATGGTAGTAGAGAAGGAGGTATGAACTTTAGTTTCAACTCCCTAAAAGTGAGTTTTCTAAAAGACTATCACCAAAACTGCTATGTTACTTGGACTGGCAAATACACCCACTGTGGTCAGGTATCTGTACTACTTTTTCCACTTTGGTTTTTAAAATTCTGTTTATTTATGAACCCATAGAATCTTCTATTTGCCCTTATCTTTAAGTGTTCATCCATGAATTACAAAGAATATTTACCACATATAACGTTATATATTTTTGAGTGTTTTATAGTATATGACATTTTAAAAGATATCTAGACTTCTATGTTAATAGAAATAAAATGTTTCCATCTAATCCCACATCCACATAGGAATTAACTCCATATTCTCTGAAACAAATAATTACATAGTCTATCACTAGTGGGGAAAACCACTATCCAAAAATAAGTTGTATTTAGTTTGTTTTTTGCATTTCCCCATCCTGCTTCTTTTTCTCCTATCTGCAAAATCTAGAGTTAGTTTAGGAATCCAGCAATTGTAAAATAAGTGAATAAATAAAACTTGTGGGAGTTCCATCATACTATAAGCTATTTCTTGTTTTTGTATATAAGGTTTTATTTGAAAGAGCTGAAATAAACAAAATGACTTTAACTTATAGCTAATAACTCTAGTTCTGAATGAATATGAACTGTAGGCCAGCAAAAATGCTTATTTTAATGTTAAAATTTTAATACATATAATCAATAGATATTATTTTCTGAACATTGTTATGTTACATAGAAACTTTGTTTGGTCTTTGATTTGACAATTTGTTTTGTCAATTTATTTGTTAACAATACACAGAGAGCCAGGAGTGGTGGCACACACCTGTAATCCCAGCACTTTGGGAGGCTGAGATGGGGGAATCGCTTGAGGTCAGGAGTTTGAGACCAGCTTGGCCAACTTGGTGAAATTCTGTCTCTACTAAAAATGCTCAACTTAGCTGGGCATGGTGGCTCATGCCTGGAATCACAGCTACTTGTGAGGCTGCGATAGGAGAGTCACTTGAACCTGGGAGGTAGATATTGCAGTGAGCTGAGATCACACTATTATACTCCAGCCTGGGTGACAGAGCGAGACTCTTGTCTCCAAAAAAAAAAAAAAAATACACAGAGAAAATGATTTAGCTTATCTGTTAATATTCATGTCTTCATTTACTTCTGCCTTTTTTTCTTAATAAAAATTATTAAAAGAAATACATAAGCACCTGAAAAATTAAAATTAATAAACTGTTTATTAGTTCATAATTAAGTCATCTTTTGCTGCTACATTAAGATTATTCTTTATGGTCTTTTAGTTAAAAAAGAAAAAGAAAATCATAAGATCATTCAATGTGTAAGCCATTGATATTAAGAGCAGTTTTGTTGGAATCAAGGAGACAAGTATGTGAATCAGATTGGATTATAGGAGGAGTTAAGAATTTGGAAAGAACACATGTAGACAAAATTCAGAGCAATAGAATAGACTTTCCATTTATAATAACCCCTGCCCACATACATGCTTACCCTTCCTGATTATTAATATTCCCTACCAGGGTGGTACATTTGTTACAATGATGAACCCACACTGATATATCTTTATCATTCAGAGTTCATAGTTTACATTAAGCTTCACTCTTGGTGTACATTCTATGAGTTTGAACAAATGAGCAATTACATGAATTCACCATTACTTTATTATTTAGAGTTTTTTTTTCATTCTAATAATCCTGTGTTCTGCTTGTTTATTCCTCTCTCTGCCTCTGAACTCCTGGCAACTATGGATTTTTTTTTTTTCACTGTCTCCATTGTTCTGGCCTTTCTAGAATATCATATAGTTGGAATCATACAGTATCTAGCCTTTCAGACAGGCTTCTTTCACTTAGTAATATGCATTTAAATTTCCTTCATGCCTTGTCATGGCTTGATAGCTCATTTCTTTTTATTACTGAATAACATTCCATAATCTGGATGTATCAGTTTATTATCCACTCCCTTATTGAAGGATACTGATATGGTTTTGCTGTGTCCCCACCCAAAATCTCATCTTGAATCATAAACTCCATAATCTCTATGTGTCAAGGACGTGACCAGGTGGAGGTAATTAGATCATGGGGGTGGTTTCCCTCATGCTATGTCATGATAGTGATTAAGTCTCATAAGATCTGATAGTTAATAAGTGTCTGACATTTTCCCTGCTGGCTTTCACTCTATCCTACTGCCTTGTGAAGAAGAAGGTGCTTGCTTCTCCTTTGCCTTCCCACATGATTGTAAGTGATATGATTTGGCTGTGTCCTCATCCAGATCTCATCTTGAATTCCTGTGTGTTGCAGAGGGATCTGGTGGGTGGTAGTCTAATCATGGAGGCAGGTCTTTCCTGTGTTGATCTTATGATTGTAAGTCTCATGAGATCTGATGGTTTTAAAAGGAGGAGTTCCCCTGCACAAGTTTTTTTGCTGGTTGCTATCCACATAAGATGTGACTTGTTCCTTCTTGCTTTCCACCATGATTGTGAGGTTCCCCAGCCATGTGGACCTGAAAGTCCAATAAACCTCTGTCTTTTGTAAATTGCCCAGTCACAGGTACATCAGTGTGAAAACAGACTAATTACAGTAAGATTCCTGAGACTTCTCCAGCAATGCAGAACTATGAGTCAATTAAATCTCTTTTCTTTGTAAATTACCCAGTCTCAAATATTTCTTCATAGCGGTGTGAGAATGGACTAATATAGGCACCTTCATTGTTTCCAAGTTTTGACAATTATGAATAAAGGAGCTATAAACATACATACAGCTTTGTGGACAGAAATTTTCAGCACTTTTGGGTAACCACGAAAGGGTGCAATAGTTGGATCATATAGTAAGAGTATGTTTAGTGTGGTAAGAAACTGTCATTCTTCCAAAGTAGCTATATCACTTTGCACTTCCATAAGGAATAAATGAGAATTCTGTTGCATTCAGTTGTTGAAACAACACTAGCATTTGACACTGTCAGTATTTTGGATTTTAGCCACTGTAAGAGGTGTGTAGTGATACCTATTCATTTTAATTCACAATTCTCTGTCATTTGAAGGTGAGCATCTTTTCATATGTTTACTTGCCATCTGTGTATCTTTTTTTTTTTTTTTTTTGGTAAGATATCTGTTCAAATATATTGCCTGTGTTTTTGGCTGGGATGTATGTTTTCTTATTGTTGAGTTCTAAAAGTTCTTTGCATATTTTGGTTACCAGTACTTTACAAGGTGTGTTTTGAAAATATTTTGTTTAATCTGTGGACTGTCTGTTATCTTGATGAAGTATCACTCTTTTTCAGAACATACATTTTTAATTTTAACAAAGTACAAATTACTAATTATTCCTTTCATGAATGACACCTTTGTGGTAATTAAAGAGTTATTGACAAACTCAATGCCATCGACTTTCTCCTCTATTATCTTCAGGTTTTATAATCGTATTAAGTCTGTTTCATTGTGAGTTAATGTCTGAGAAGTGTTTATAAACTTTGTTAAAATTATTTTTTGAATTGGATATCTAGATGTTCCAGCACTATTTGTTGAAAAGACAATATTTTCTCCATTTTATTGCTTTATTATTATTTTTTTTTGTCAAAGATCAGTTGACTTTTTTTTATGTGGATCTAATTCTGGGCTCTCTATGTGGTTCCATTAATCTCTTCAAATGTTCTTTTGGCAATACCATCACTATTAATTACTATAGCTTTACATTAGGTTTTGAAATTGGATGGTATCATTTCTTCAACTTTGTTTTCTCCTTCAATATTGTTTTGGCTACTCTAAGTTTTGCTTTTCAATGTAAACTTTAGAATGAATTTGTTGATATTGACAAAATATATTTTGGATTTTGTTTGAGATTGTATTAAATATATAGAGACATTTATGAAAACTGACACCATTCAGTTTTCGGGAATAAAATTGAGTCTTCCTATTAACGAACACAAAAGAGCTCCCCATTGTTTTAGACATTCTTTGATTTCTTTCATTAGACAATTGTAATTTTACTGATATAGATCTCTTAACTATTTTGTTAGATTTCTAGCTAAGTATTTTATGTTGGAGTGAGGATGCTAATATAAATAGTATTATATTTTTAATATCAAATGTCAAATGTTCGTTGCTGGTATACATGAAGGAAATTACTTATTTATATGTTAACCTTGCATGCATACTTCCTATAATCTTTTATTAGTTCCAGCAGGCTTTTTGTTGATTTTGGGGTATTTTCTACATAGACATTCATGCCATGTCAAACAAAGACAATATTATTCCTACTAGTGTATGCATACTTTTATTTCCTTTCATTTTTTAGTGCATTAGTTAGGACTTCCAATATTATGTTAAATAGAAATGGTGAAAGGGGACACCCTTAGTCTATTCCTGATGTTGATTGAAAGCATTTCGTTTCTCACCATTTAATATAATGTTAACTATAGTTTATCTGTAATGTTCTTAATCAAGTCAAGAAAGTTTCCCTAAAATTTCCCTCTGTTGCTAGTTTTCTGAGAGTTTTTCTTAAGAATAGGTGTTGGATTTTATTGAACACTTTTGCTCCATTTTTTTTATACAACCTTATAACTTTTTTTTAAGTCTATTGGTGTGAGGAAATACAATAATTGGTTTTCAAATGTTGGACCACCCTTGCATGCCTGGCATATATTCTATTTGGGTATGATATACAATTACTTTTATGCATTTTTATATTTAATTTGTTTATATTATATTGAGAATTTTTTTGCACCTAACCTCAAGTGATCTGCCCACTTCAGCCTCCTGAAGTGTTGAGATTACAGGCATGAGCCATGATGCCTGGCCCTTCTTTATAAAATTTTTGATAGAATTTACCAGCAATCCCATCTGGGTTCCTTTTCATTTATTTCTCACCTGTCTTGTAGTAATGTCACAAACCCACAGTACAGTTCTCAAAGCCAGGGGATTAACATGGATACAATACCATTAACTAAATGGTAAACTTGATTTGACCTTCAACGTACTTCTGTCTTCTAGAATCCTATGCACAATTGGAGCTTTAATTTAAGTGTATTTTCCTTTATATTGGCTTGTAGTTTACAATAGCTCCTCAGGCTTTCCTTATTTTTCAGTATCTTGATAGTTTTGAAGAAGGCTAATATCTTTTTTTTTTTCAAATTTCTGAATTTGGGTTTGTCTTATGTTTTCACATGATTAAAAGCACCTTCAGGTTGGCCCCTGTGTTGTTTGACAAGCCCTCATCTTTTTTGAGCATGTTTTTACTTTATGGAACCAGGACACTCATGTTTTCCCTGCTCCAGTCCTGCAATTAATCATCTCTCCACAAAGCCCCATTAATTTACTGACAAATGATATTTAGAAACCAAATTGAGGTGGTAGGTGTGTTTTTAAAGCTATCTTGACTTTTAAAATTGTATCATATTTTTAAAAGGAGGAATCATACTCAGCAAAAGAGGATAAATCACTCCGAGGGGTACACCAGAACTAAAACAAAGGAAGATTCAGATTTTACATACACATTAATCTGTGTGTTCATTGAGTGCTATTATCTGCACTGTTTTATTTATTATTGTTTTTATTTTTTTTCATTTCAGTAGCTTTAGGGTGCAAGTGGTTTTGGTTGCATGGATGAATTCTATAGTGATGAAGTCTGCAATTTTAGTGCACCTGTCTTTCGAGTGGAATGTATATTGTACCAAGTATGTAGCTTTTTATCCCTCTCCTCCCTTGCTCCTTTCCCCTTTTTGAGTCTCCAAGGTCCATTATACCACTCTGTATGCCTTTGTGTACCGATGGCTTAGCTCTCACTTATAAGTGTGAACATACAGTATTTGGTTTTCCATTTCTGAATTACTTCACTTGGAATAACAGCCTCCAGTTTCATCCAAGAGGCTGTGAAAGACATTATTTTGTTATTTCTATATTTGCATTATTTTAAATGTGAAACATTTTTAGTTTCTGGATTAGTATATGTGGATGATTTTGTCTAAGGTAAAGTTTGTAGGATACCAGTACACTATTGTCAAAAGTCACAGATTAGAGAAAGCTTTTCTCATCCTGGGAGAATCGGGACAGGTGATTCTTGTTTATTGACATTTTTTCAATTGAGAAAAACCCCAAGTGAGACAAATAAATGAACAAATACATTTAGCAAATAAAAGGAGGGTGGCTTTTATTTAAAAGCTCATGTATCCATGGGCAGAATGGGCCTCAGGGACAAAGGGAACTAGGAGTATGAATACTCTCAGATCTTTTTATCTGTCTAACATCATGGCTTCTTTCTGTATTGTTGAATGCAGTTTTCAAATCTCTTCATTTTGGGAATGTAACTTCTTAGGTCCCACACCTTATGTAGCATAGCTTAGTCATCAAATAGGGCCCAAGTAGGGCCTTTCCTCAGTCAAGTCAACAAAATTATGAAAATGGACAGCTTGGACCACATGTCTACCCTCTGACAAATCCACAGTGATCAGGGAATGTTATTCTACAATTATCATCCCTCACTAGAGTTGGTTAAATAGTGCCATGAACGACAGAAGTTGGTCTCAGAGAAGAACTAAATGTAAAAACCAAAGGTAGTCTAACCTTAAGCAGTAATGTAAAAAATAAGATTCCATTACTTTATGTATGAAGGCAGTAATATAAAATATAAGAATACATTATTTTATTCATAGAAAACTCTGTGTGTGTGTGTGGTGTTAGGAAATACTCAGTGCAAATAAAGTTGGAACCTGAAAGTCAAGTAGACAGAAGAGAGGATCAGTGTTAGAGACTGTAGGGGAACATAAGTAGTGAAGAGAATGTTAGATGATGTGTATATACCATGAGGATGGAGTATTTCACAGGTAATAGGATCATAAAGGGTCCTGTATGAAGCTCTCTGAACTTTATCTCAAAACTTTGCCCTGGGGTTGTCAAGAGGCATTTATATATTTATGTTTTCTTTAACTAAGACAGAGACATTATTTTGCATTTTGCAAAGCAATCACTTTGGTGGTGGTTATTGGATGGGTTAGAGGCACAAAGTCCAATTTAAGTGATGAATAATGAGAGAGTTTCACCTAAGGGTAATGAAAAAGAAAAAATAAAGTGAAATCCTCAAGTCTTTCTAGCTGATATAATTTGAGAGAAAATAGTGAGTCAAATAGAACATTTGATTTTGATTTGGCCAAACAAGTAAGTGATTACATTATTCACAAATAGTAGGGCCATCCATTGGTTTATGTGGGACAGTCCACATTTATATGCATTGCCCCATTATATATATATGTGCATTGACCTTTTTCACTCTATGTGTGTCTTGTTCTGGCCATTAAATTATTTGTAGAGGGCAAAAGCACAGAGGTGAAATGGATTTTGTAGAGAAAATAATAAATTATTTTAGGATATATTGAGTTTAAAGTATTTCTGCAAAATTCAATTATAAATGCTTATACTAATCTGATTAAATATTTCAAAATTCTGTAATTCATTTGCCTGTGTTGATTAAATTAGCTGATTAGCATTTTGAATGAGGAATTTGGTCTTGAAGTGAAACTGTTTGCTTTATTCCTTCACTACTGACTGCATCCTTAACCTTAACCAAATCTCTTGTAACTATACAGTAGGGGAAGATCCTGAGAATAAGTGGTGACATTTATAAAAAATGGTCATGTTTTTAATGTGGGCATTATTCTAGCTAGGATGATGAGATAAAATATTTCTACCAAAAGCCAAACAGAGTCCTCCACAGGGTTATGTGGGTTGAAACTACACTTTCCTTAGAAACTGTCAGTTTAGGTGTTTAGATGACTGGCTATTACAAGAAAGACACATGCATAGCATGTGTGGAGCTGTTCCTATTCCCTTTTCCATGGCAAACATAAGTAATACATTAGGACGCTTTTCCACCTAAAGCCTAAACATGGTCTCACAATTCTCCTCATTACAGTCCTTCAGATAGCCCTTGCCAACTAAAGCTGACACATATCAAAAATCTAGTTCCATTATCTATGTTGAATCTATAAGGTGGTACTAATCAGAGTAACATAAAATCATCAAATAATATGAGTAGTAAAGACATCAAATGACATTGGGTTGAATTCTCAACCACAGTAGTTGAATCTTTGCATTATAACCTTTCTAAATTTTGATCTCCAGCATGCCTGAAAATAGAGCCACTGGGAGAGTTTTTAAAAAGCAGAGCAAATTCTTAGAGTTAACATTTGGACATTTGGATGCTTTTCTTATTTTCTCAACCCACTTCATAAGATGGGGACTACGGGCTGAATTGTGCTCCCCCACAAAAACTTTACATATTAAAACCCTAACCCACATTACCTTATTTAGAAATAAGGATGTTAAAACAGGCTCATTTGGGTCGACCTTAATTCGATATGACTGGTGTCCTTACAAGAGGAGATAAAGACAGAGGTGACAAACAACACAAATCACAAATAAGAAAAGCAGCATCGTCCAGTTTGTTTTAAAACACGAAGGATAACCTGACACCCAGTGAGACATAGAGACATATTTTAGACACACATGAACACAATTTTTCAATTCCACCTGTCTTGTAACAGGTATCCCACTCACTCTGATGCTAACATTTTGGCTTTTGAGTCATCTGTTACGCTTGTTTTCCTGCAAAAGACATACTCAGCTTTCAAAACTCAGATTCAACTATTACCTTGTTTTGAAGCACTTTCCAACTCTCCTTGCACTGACCACCTATTTCTGTGTAAAGCTATGTGTGTATTGTTGCATATTTGATATCCTACTGTCTCTATTTGTTTGCATGACTGCATTTTTTTTACTAGACTGTAAGCTTCTTGAGTAAAAGAACTTATTCATCTTTATATCTTCAGTGTTTATTTGTTTTTGGCAAATACGTATTCAATGAGTGTGTATTGAATTAAAGAATAAACATATATGAAACATGTTAACTAAATCTAATAGCTTTATGAATATGGTTTTTCAGGGTTCAGACAACTAAAAACTAGTGTTCTTGCAATCTAAAAATTTGTGTGTTTGCAAATATGTTAATTTTGCCTAAATGGTTATAGATGAAGCTGAGCTATTATAAATAATAACATATAGTATGGGAGGTCAAGGGTGGGTCACCTAAGGTCAGGAGTTCCAAGACCAGCCTGACCAACATGGTGAAACCCCATCTCTACTAAAAATACAAAAAATTAGCTGGGCTTGGTGATGCGTGCCTGTAATCCCAGCTACTTGGAAGGCTGAGACAGGAGAATCACTTGAACCTGGGAGGCAGAGGTTGCAGCGAGCCAAGATCGCAATATTTCACTTCAGCCTGGTGACAGAGTGAAACTCCGTCTCAAAAAGAAAAAGAAAAAAGAAATAATACTATATAGCATAATATATATGGACCATATGTCATTATCTTTGTGCCTCAGTGCCTACCACAATAGGAATAGTCAATTCATAATTTTTGAATAAGTAGGTAAATGATGAATAAAAGATGATTAATGTGTTCATTTATTGCCAACAAAATAAAACATCTAAAGCACTGACTTAGATAATATAAAGTATTACTTTTTTGAAAGTAATGAAAGAATATTAAATATAAAACATCATGTATCTCATTGAGTTTTTAAAATCAAGACTGATGATATAATAAAGTAGTTTGCTATTTTATACTTAATACATGCAGTGAAAGAAAAATAATGCACCTACTCATATACTAATTGTGTTTCCCTGGAGTAGCTAGTGTTTTGGGCCAAGACTAAGAGACACAGCAGTGTCACAACTAAATGCATATAAAAACAATTTAATGAAAATATATTTCATATTTCTGATCACTGATGTTAAACTTTCACATTGGTCTTAAGATTTAAAATAAACAATTTAGAAAAAAAATGAATAAGTGAATTATAGTATTTAAATAGTTATCAGTTTAGGGAAACAGAAAATACATTGTTAAACCAGTTTTGTAGGTTACATTAAATTTTTATTATTTCGTTTATATTAGATTTTTTATTCTAAAATAAATTCAGATTTATAGAAAAGTTGCAAAAATTATCATAGGATTCTTATATATCTGACACCCACCTTCCCAAAATGTTAATAACTCTCAGAAAATGATTACTGCTGTAATAGTATTCAATAATCTATAGGCCTATTTAAAAATCATTAATTGTTACAGAATCCAATCCAAGATCACATATTACACTTAGTTTTCATGCCTGTCTAGCTTCCTTTAATCTGGGACAGTTTCTTAAAATGAAGGCATTTCTATTTGTGATGAAAGAGTGAAAAAAAATTGTTCCTGAAAAAGCATGTGATATTATCATAAGTTTTAGAGCATTAATTTCTCTTGATGTATTAGTATCTGAAAACTTGTGAAATTGTGCTTAATTGCTTTTTCCCCCATAAAAATAACTTACTTCAGATAGATGATATCCGAAGTAACTAAATCATTTCGAGGACACGAGTTTGGCCACTAGATGACAATAGAACCCTTTTCTGTTTGACAGGACTCTTTTTTTTAAGTTTCGATCAGAGTTCCAGTTTAAGAATCACTACCAATGGTGTCTTAACCAGTTTTATAATATGCTGATACTATTTGGAGCTATATGAAAATACTAGAGATGGCATCTTATGCTAGAAGATTGAACATTGTACAAATCATATTGTCTTACAATTATCTGTTTACCTCTTTTTTCCACTATACTGTGAAATAGAGTACGTAGTATCTTGATTTACTCTTATGTTCATGGTAAGGGCATACCATGATACAAGCAATATATATATATAGTTGATTTTCAGTATGTGTGTGTGTGTGTATACATATATATATATATAACTTTCAAATAATACTTGCTGAATTCTCTCTATATACATACGTATAAAATATATACAGAGAGAGAAAGCATTAGTGCTTTATATAAAGAGAGAGTGCATTAAAGTATTTATATATATATATTTACTGTTTAATGCTTTCTTTTTTTGAGAGAACTGAGAATTATTTTAAATTTGCTTTTTAAAGACTGATTTGGGGTCAGTTTCACTGGAAAATAGCACTTAGTAATTATGTAGTGTTTATTAGTATTACAATACTTTTTTGTTTGACTCACTGTATACTTCTTAGTTATCTTGCAGTCAAAAATGACAATATAATCCAGGTTTAGATCAATTCATTGGAAGTAGAAGTATGTTGTGAACTTCATGTAGACTTTTGCTGTTTTCCTGTAGATTCTGCCTTTTTTCCTTTCTTTTGTCTTCCATTAAAACAAACATATTATTACTCATTTATAATGGATTGTGCAGCAGGCATCTTAGGATCATGAGAGGCACTCCTAAGGGAGAGCTGAAGACAATAGCAAAGTTGTAAGACCACATTCACTGAGCTGCCAAAGAAACAACAGCAATTGTTTATATCTTGAATATATGTATATGAGAAAAATTATCCCTATATATTTGTGCCACTGTGTCTTGGCTCTCTGATACTTAAAGCTTGATTCATTTCTAATGATGGATACAGATTTCATGTGTTATTTGGAAGGAGGAGCTGTTGCTCTTTTAACCAGTCTTAAAATTCTACAAGGGTGGGCATCAAGTTTACCTCTGATTCCTTTTAGTGACTAAAACAGGGTCTCATACATATTAGAAGGCTGATAAATATTTGCTAAATAAATGTACAAGTGATTGAGTTATGAAACCCTTAGGCATAACTTTAAATTGAAATATTCTTTTTGAAGTGACCTTGCTTACTCAGAAAAAATAACAAAAAGAGAATGGATTTTTCAGAAATCAAAAGAAATTTCAAAAATTAATCAGAAAGGATACCTGCTTTTGAATTATTCCTGCACATGAACTTTACTTTAGGATTGCTGAGTGTCTACAACGTATTTCTTGATTAATTGTTTGTTCTTTATTCTGATTGAATGATCTTCAGCAAATATAGTGAATACTCCTCATCTTCTTTAAGCTAATAATAAAATATATCTAACTTTATGGCTTAATATAATACTATTACAAAAGTCCAAATCATCTAGTGTTATTAAATATTCAGCTTCTTTAAAATGAGTAAGATTTTTGTTAGATTTATTAAAGAAATGCTTGGCACTTGAGGTTAAGCACGTATGGGAAGATTTGAGACCTATCTTGCTCTGTTTTGTATTAGGGTCATAGGAAAAGCAGGAGAAAATAAAACTAGAAGGAACATTTATAATTAATTAATTTGTTCTCTTATTCTTTTAGTATGCATTTTATTATATGAAATGCATACTGTTTTATGGTCCATAAACGAATTGAGAAATAGGCGTCATTAAAAACTTTGAGCCACCTCTGGTGACTCATGCTTGTAATCTTAGCACTTTGGGAGGTAGAGGAAGGATGGTCCCTTGAGGCTAGGAGTTTGAGACCAGCTTAGCCAACTAGACCTCGTCTCTACAAAAAGTAAAATATTAGATGGGCATGGTGGCATATGCCTGTAATCACAGGTACTCAGGAGTCTAAGATGAGAGGGTTGCCTGAACTCAAGAGTTTGAGGCTGCATTGAGCTATGATCACACCGCTGCACTCCAGTCTGGGTGACACAGCGAGACTCTCCGTCAACTTAAAAAAAAAAAGTAAAGTAAAGAAAAATCTTTGAAGTTAAGCAAGGGAGGCAAATGAAAAAGTCATGTTACTTTTGGGGAGATAGCAATACAAAGTTCACATTGAGTCAAGAATTTTTGTTGTTGTTGTTAGCAAGGGCAACTAACAGCCGAAGGAAGACCTGACAGTAGAATTTTCGAACAATTTCAGTGTCGTTCTGCTTGTTAGTTAATGTTAGTAAAGCCAATCTATGAGAGGATATTGGGAGACTAGAAATTGAGCCAAATAGGTGAACCAAGAAGCAAGAAGTTGCGTAAAAATACAGAAACTATGGGCCAATTGGAGGTTAGGAAGCAATTTACACGAATTGTTGGTGGAAAGATATAGCTCCCATTTGAACTGCTTGTTGGAGCTTTTTTTTAAATTACATTTTAGGTTTTGGGGTACATATGAAGAACATGCAGGATTGTTGCATAGGTACATACATGGCAATGTGGTTTGCTGCCTTCCTCCCCATCACATATATCTGGCATTTCCCCCCATGTTCTTTTTATACTACTACCTTTATATCTTTAAGGAATAGTGAGAACCATCTATTTGCATTTAGAGTGAATGTAACAGCTTTCTTTCTCCTCTTAGATAAAAGAATCTCATACAAATAAATCATAATGAACACACTTTCCAGAATCTGTGATCCTCTGTCATTTAAATGCAATGATTTATTTTTCGAAGTTTCTAAACTTTTTTTCTAAGAAATTTTAGGTTTAAAAATAAAGGAAGCAGAAAGTACGGAGTTACCATATGTCCCTTCGTTTCCCAAGCTCTACAGTTTCTCCTATTATTAACCTTTTGCATTAGTGTGATACATTTATTATAATCTGCAAACTAATATCAATACATTAACTGATGCCTTTTTTTTATGCTGAGGCTCACTGTTTGTGTTGTACATTCTATAGGGCTTGGCATATATAAGGACATATACCCACCATTACCGTATCAGACTTAATAGTTTCTCTATCCTGAGAATCCCCCATGCTATGCCTCTTTATCCCTTGTTCCCTCTTTAAGACCCTGAAAAATATGAATCTTTTTTTCTCTCTACATAGTTTTGCCTTTTCCAGAATGTCATATGGTTAGAATCATACAGCATTAGCTTTCTCAGACTGGCATCTTTTACTTAGTCATGTGCATTCAAATTTCCTCCATGTCTTTTTATAGCTCGATAGCTCCTTTCTTTTTAAGACTAACATTACATTGAACGAATGTATTGAAGTTTGCTCATCCATTTACTCATTGAAAGGATATCTCAGTTGCCTTCACGTTTTGACAATGATAAATAAAGTTGCTATAAATATTTGGGCACAGGATTTTTGTGTGTGGACATACATATTCACCTCATTTCAGTAAATATCAAGTAGCGTGATCACTGGATCACATGGTAAGAGTATGCCTAGTTTTTGTGAGAAACTGCCAGTCTTCCAAAGTGATTGTACCATTTTGCAGTACCACCAGCAATAAATAAGGGTTCCTGTTGTTCCACATTCTTGTCAGCATTTGATGTTGTCAGTGTTTTGGATTTTAGCCATTATAACAGGTGTACAACGATGCATCATTGTTTTAATTCACAATCCCTGCTGCAATAGGATGTTGACTATCTCTTCATATGCTTATTTTCCATCTGTACATTTTCTTAGGTGAGATGTCTTTTCAAATACTCTACCCATTTTTTAACTGGGTTGCTTGCTTTTTTATGGTTGAATTTTAAAAGTTTTTTTTTGTATATTTTAAATACCAGTCTTTATCAAATACATGCTTTACAAATATTTTCCCTCAGTCTGTGACTTGTCTTTTTTGTCTCTTAACAAATATTTATTTTTCAAGACAAAGAAGTTGGAGATAAACAATGTTAAGCTGTATTCATGATTAGTAGAGATTTTCCACAGCAGTAAAACATTATGTGATTATTATTATTTTAGATGACTAAGAAAATTTAATAAATAATATAATATTAAATAAATCTCAAATATTTCAGGGAAAATTATCATCTGTTATTTGAAAGTTCTAAAAAATATGTGTTTACTGGTAGTTCTGGCTATTTGTGTTGTTAATTAATGAAGCTGAAAGAAATGAGATGCTTCCAGGTTTTATTAGGTATAATGTATGTATAATTAGCAAATGTTTTACTGCCATGAGCTCTTCCATGGCTTTAAATATATACACAGTATACAGAGGCTTCCAAGGTTTTCATAGTAAGCATCATGCATAAGCTTAGGTTTCATCAGCTACTTATTGATAAGCAGCCTATTTTTATCAAAACTAAGATATTTAACAAATAAAGAATTATTTCAACTTAATTTGTACTAACTAGTCAAATTATGTTAATTTTTATTAAGTAAGTGAGAATACAACTATATTGGGATTACCAATTGCAAGGGAAGTAACTCAGGCTGATTTAAGTAAAACAAACATACTTATTTTGACATATCTATGGTTTGGTGTGACGGAGGTGAATAACTTTTGAAAAGATGTTATACTTTTATTCTGTCAAATAGGATTGTTGCTGAGGAACTGTTGCAACCTGTAGAAAACAACTATATTTCCCTTCACCTGTGAGTTCAGTGTGTTTGGTGTCTGGGTCTCACCAAGGAGAATGCACAGGAGACAGGATTTTTTCTTTTTTTTTTTATTGCATTTTAGGTTTTGGGGTACATGTGAAGAACATACAATATTGTTGTGGTTGGAGCAAGAGAAAGGAAGGCATAGAAAAGTTTCTCTGCTTAAAAAAGAAAAAATCATTATAAATCTTTCTACTATAAGGATTTTTTCTTTTTTAAGCAGAGAAACTTTTCTATGCCCTCCTTTCTCTTGCTCCAACCACAAATGTTGCAGAAGTCCAAGAGCTTTAGGATGGAAACAGCCTGAGTCATCCATTACCAAAACACCCTCTAAGGTTGTTGAATTGAAAAGAAAGGAGCTTCCATGCTTTAAGCTCTTGAAATTGTGTTGATTTATTACAACAACTGCCATAGTTTCCCTAACTGGTAAATTCACAGATTTGTTGGAATCCTGATCAGACTGGAAAACTGGCAGTAACCATGGAAAAGTAGAAGTTGAAATGATGGCCAAATCATACCAGTAAATAAGTGGAGTGAAGATACATCTATTTTCATAGCTGAACACTGAAAACTGCAAATTTTATTGCCACTGGCATTGGACACTGGGACTGCTTCTGTTTCTACTACCACTAGCATACCAGGATATTTGGAGTTGCATGCAGTCTCTACAATACTGGGTATTGGAAGGTTGCAAAAAATAAGTGTCTATCCTTTTGGGTTTTTATATTGGAAGGCAATCACCTAGACCTATGCCAGAGAGTCATCCTACCAGGTCATTCAAATGTATAGTCAACTAGCATGTGTATTAGTTACCTATTACTGTACAATAAGTTAATCACAAATATGAATGACTAAAAATGTTTAGTATCTTGCAGTTTCTCTGGTCAGAAATTTATTGACAGCTTAACTGAGTGGTTCTAGCTCAGGGTCTTTTATATGAGGGACCCGGTAGGGGCTGCAGGCATCTGCTGTCTTGACAGGAGCTGGGGAATTTGCTGACATGGTGACTCACTCACATGGCTGTTGGCAGGAGGCAGCAATTCCCTGCCACATGGGCCTCTTTGTAGGATTACCTTTGTGTCATCATGATGTAGCACCTGACTTCTCCAGTGTGAGTACCGTAAGAGAGAGAAAGATGGACAGAAGCCACAATTTTTGTTATAACTTAGCCTCATAAACTACATCATTACTTCTGTAATACTTTATTGATCACACAAAGCAACAATGATATAAAGAAGAAGAGTAGAGTTTATTTTGTCACTCTGTATTTCAATTTTGGCTACTCAGTTTTAATCATGGAACCTACAACAGGGGGTTACTTTATTGATCCAAGTAGCACCAAATATTACTCTGAGTTTGTTTATTTAATTAATATCTCTATTAATTCCTGAGGGTTGCAGTCCACTCTGGGAGGAGGCTAGCTTGTTTTCATATCTTAAAAGTGAGCAATATCAGCATTGATGGTAATGTTTATACCTTCATATTCCCAAAGTAATATCAAGCAAATACATGGTAAGAATGAGGATGAGGAGTTGATGCTGTTCAGTTATCTGCATAGCAGGCTAAGCATATTATTAAGATGCCAATGCTTAAAGATAGGAAAATACATAAATATGCTGAATATTAAAAAAAAACAATGGATGTTCAGGACTAGGTGGTGACCCTCAGGTGTGAATCTAACACACAAATGTTGTTTGTGCGGTGAATTCTGAGGATTTAGCCATGCCTCAAGGGAAGTGTGTATACTGGGAAAATGCAGGTAGAGAAGAGTATGTGGTTGAAGTAGTGTTGTAGGATAAAACAGCCAAAGGGGATGGTGGGTATGATTATGTAGGGTTGAATTTTTAGCAAGGTTGAATTTTGCTTTCATCTGAGAGGGATTTGAGTAAATGACAGAAAATTTTAAAATGTTTTCGGGGATAAGGGTTATATGCAGAGATGTAGAATAAGAGGCCAATGCAATAATCAAGCCAAGAAGTGATGGCTACTTAAACTGTAATAACATCTTGGAGCTGGTGAGGAGCTTGATATGGGACATACTTTGATGACAAAGTCAGCATAATTTGCTTCAAAATTGTATGTGAGATATGAAAGAAAGATAACTTGTGGATGAGATCAGCAGTTTGGCCTAAGCTCATAGAGGAAGACTTTAGGAGAATTGTTTTTCTTTTACCAGTGATAGGGAGAACCAAGCAATTGGCTCTGGACCTGGTTAAGCTTTAATGGTAAACTAAACATAGATGGAGATGTTGATTAGGCAATTTGCTATACCAAACCTGAGCATTCTGAAGTTTCGAGGTCTAGGAAAGGATGAAGAAAGACAAAGGAGACTAGGAGAAGAATTCAGGCAGGGTGGTGTTTTAGAAGCCAATTGTGGAAAGTGAAAGTGAATCAAAACCACAAATGATCAGATTGTGCTGATGGGTTGAGTGCCATGAGAACTGAACAGTGACCATGGGATTCAGTCATATTGTTGTTATTCATGATCTTGACAAGCTTTCTTTCAGAAAAGAACAGAGACTGAAATCCTATTGACATGAGATCAAACAGAATGGCAAAAGATGAATAGAAAATAGATTGAGTTAATCAATGATAGTGAAAACAATGGTGTCTGTAGAGGGATGTAGGGTCAAAAGAGTCATGTATCTTTTTTCCAAAAGGAAGAATCTTTAAACCAAAAGGCCATGTAGAAGTGCCCAGTATCTTAGTTAGTTTGTGGAGTTGAGACTCTACTTTACTTCTTACTTCACCCTTTCTTGCTTTTCACTGCAGCATAGTTTGCACACATCTGAATTTTTATTTTAAGAATCTGAGACAGAGATAAGTAAGATGAAAACTGATATTATTGATACAAGAAATCTGCAGCTATACTCAGAAAACTCAGAACTTCATGGCAAATGGTTGATTTTTTAAAATTAAAATGCAAGTCTTAAGGTTTCACAGTTTTATTCCTGTTTTGTCAAATAAATTTGTTCTTTCAGAGACCAATATTTAGAAGAAGAAATAAATTCTATGAATTTCTGGTAGAATTTCCCAATTTGTGAGCTACCAGACCTCCTGAGCATTTTGGTAAGGGGTCTACAGAATCAAATATAACATTCCATTGTCTGTAGATGAGTTAATGAATGCATAGTACTTTAATGTATGTCATAGGTACAAATACAAAAATATCCTCCAAAATGGTAAGATTGGGAATGCAAATTAGAGCAAAATGCACATCTTTCCAATTCCAGGTGACTGATTAATTTGTAAACTGATTCAACCATACTCTTTGAGTTTCATTTTTGTGTAAAGTAATGTATACAAATAAAAATGTAACAACCAATAATTAGAATGTACATGTTGTATCTTAAATGTGCTGTTGTTGATATTTGAATGAAGTTTTATTGGGGTCCGACAGTATCTGGTTTCAGCAGGAGACAAATTAGTTCATACCTTATCTTGACTTATACAGCAATTAATTTTTCAACAGTTAGGAGAGGTGGACAATTTACCATACATTCAGACCTGCATTATCTTGGTTTTAAGGTGAATAATAGCAGCAAGATATTTTGATCAGAAAAATCCTGGTATTTACTATTTAGGTAATGGTGAAATAAGGTGACAAACATTCCTTATCTGATAAAAAAAATATATGCAAATTAACCTTTGTCTTAACCAGTGGAATAATAAGAAACAGATTAGTTCCCTTCTCTGTGTTTCTGAAAACTTATATGTGTTTACCTATGCATGATTACTTTCTGTTTACCTACAGCAGATTACTTTCTGATTACACTGAAGGTTATTCATGTTATTTGGGGTATTGTATTTTTAGGATTATGTATTATTACATTTTATTTTGAAAATGTATACTGTAGTGTTATAGAATAATAAAGAAATGACTGTGTCATAAAGAAATAAAGTAAATATTGACTTAATTTCTTGGCAATACCTTATAACAAGTATTTCTTATGGCCTATAGGAAAATTAGTAGTTTCTGCACTTAATTTATTGTTTTACTCATTATAATTTCAATTTGTTTCTTAGCATTACTACCTGACTAGCTTTGAATAAAATTGACAATTATCTTTGGAGTCTGTTTCTTTTAGATTTTACTGTTCAGAAAATCTGTCTTGCATTTTACACTTTACGACACAACTCATCTTTCTGAATACTCTCTTCTTATCTGGCTTTTGTGACACTGCAGCTTCAGGTTTTCCTACTTTTCTGAGTCATCTTCCATCCTTCCTTCCTTTCTCACTCCCTCCTTTTCTTCCTGTCTTCTGTATTTATTTATTTCTTTATTTTTGGCTACTCATTCTTATTCTGATCCTTCTATGCTTTTATTCTAAAGCTTTTAAATTTGCTGATTTTTTAAAAACTTTATCAGTGTGTCTTAACTGTAACTTCACATTGCAATTACCAGGTGAACTTTTCTAACATAGGAACACCTGGCTCCACCCACAGAAATGTTTGTGGGGTGAATCCTGGGTATTTTATTTCTTTATTTTTTAAAGCTTTCCAGGTATTTTATTTTATTTTTTTAAAAAAGCTTCCGAGGTAACTTTAAACTGTAGCCAGATTTGAGAACCACTGCTACTTACATTCTCCTAGAGTGATCTCATCTTCTCATAAAGCTTCAACTACCTGCTTTACACAGAAGATTTATATAAATATGTATCAGTAGCTCCAGCTTGTCTCCTGAGCCCTTTCCTTTTACAGATAATTGTTCAGTTTGGATTCCTTCTTTTCTTCCTTCACTAACTGAATGTTTTGTAAGTGCTACCATGTGCTAGACACTGTGCTAGCCATGAGGATTCAGAAATGAGCTACCTGTAGCTTCTGCTCGCAGGGACTTTGAGAAGTACAGTATACGGAATAAAGATAATAGACAACTAAATGTTACCTAGACTAAACAGAGGTAACAAGAGGAGAATATAGGACATGAACATAAGCCAGATTAGGGCAGATGTTTATAATTTTCAGGAATTTAATCCTGGATATGTATGAAAGGTGAAATAATCTTAAACATGGAAATAAATTTCTAGGTTTAAAAGATATGGCATGAAGAGAGAGAAGACAGATCTCAGGAATAGGCACAAGGGAAACTAGCGCCTCTATGGAGCACCCATAAAAGCTTCTCCTTAACAGCTTCTTTCTATTAATGATTTCCTAGTAAAATATTTATGTATCTAGACTTCATAGAACAAATTCATCTGTTGGTGAAAGAATTTTAGTCAAAATTTATATTTATAAACTCAAATGCAAAAAAATATATTGGACATCTCATTACTTTCCAAAACAATTGGTAAAATGTCAGATTCATGTGTAGATGTTTGAAAAATCAAACTATCAGCAATAGTGACACACATCTCCATTGCTACTGGTGCTGTGAGAAGATGCATATTCCCATACCTTACTCGTTCCTCTCTGCATACTTTGTCATCAGCCTGAATGTTTTCTTTTTTCCCTTTTAGCTTCTATTCTTTCCTAGAGTCATGTAATGAGTAACAAAAGTTAAAACAAAAAAATGGAAAGGAAGCTCACACCAAAGGTAATAAGGAGTTTGATGAAAGTGATTACAGTTGAAGCACTACAAGTATATACAAAGAAAATGACTAGAAAGAAGATGAGCAAAAATGCATTTTGCAATTTGTGCATCCTGGAGCATTGACCACATGCCCTGCAGAGGTACTGAGCCTTGTCATAGAGTCCTTTGATGCACCAAAATACTGGAAACTCAGTTCCTTTGAGTGTGGTAATTAACTGAAATTTACTCTTCAACACCCATCTATTTAACACCATAACATTTCACAACCAGTGATATACTGTGTCTGCTTCAAATCCACTCCCTTCTCCATCTTCAACCATTTTAATCTTTTATTCTCCTTCTCACTTGAGAGTAAAACATTTTTCATGAAATCACCTTGCTATTTTTATTAAACATTTTTTATTTTCTTTGTTCTAATAAAAATTTATTTGTGAATTTTTTGACTTGCTATATTGTAAATATCAACATTTATGGTTTGGCATGCAAACACTACATATTACTGAATAAAAATCAACTGCTTATTAGCAAACATATTGATAGTTTAGTAATGAGATGGAGATATGTTTACCCATTATGCACTCTAATCCTATCAACTGTAATGAATCTAAGTTTTTTTCAAATGTCGTAGTTCCATTTTTCAAAAATTAGCAGAGGGTTTTAGCTTGATAAGTAGGCTTTGGTAATTTTGTTCACTGGGAAATGGGGTCTTAGTTGGTGTTCTCATGCAGTGTCTAATTTTGGGGAGTGGATTACTAATGTTACCTGGAAAAGGCAATGCCTTTCTTTCATCACACCCAGAAGACAGACTTCAAGACAGTGGCCTGTTGAGAGAAGATGGAAGCAGGCTGTAGATCATGGGGCATCATATCTATCATGATAAATAATTTGTATAAAAACATCTGGAAAGTCTTTGAGTGATCTTAGTGATATGAATTTATTTGAACTTAGAAAGTTCATTCTGCTGTCAATGTTGAAATAGGATCAAAGGAGCAATACTGTCGGCAATGAGACTAGCTTAAAGGCTGTCGAAGTAATCCAGGCAGAACTTTCTGAGCAATTTCACAGAATCAAAGAAAAGAGAGTAGAGAGGAGCTGATGGATTTTAGAAATATTAAGGAAGTTGACTCAAGGGTACAACAGGATAGCAAAGAACGTGGTGAGCATGAAATATTAATGTCCAAATGGATAACTTTCTAAGTGAAAAGGGCCACTATTTTCATTGCACTGAGTAAGCACACATAAAGTGGGTATCCAGAGGAAACCTGGGAACTATGGCCACCATAATGATGTGTCATGAAGAATAATAATAGTTAAAAAAAAAAATCAGAAGGCCACGTAAGTATCAGGTACTGTATTTTCCATGGGTCATTTCACATAATCCAGATACCATCCCTTACAGTTAGGCTCAATTTTTACTACCCAGTTTACAGATTATAAAATCAAGATCAAATAGGTTAAAAACTTACCTAAAGTGACAAATTAGTAAATACATTCAAACACTGGCCTTTCTGATTTTTAAGTCATTCACCTCACTACCAATTATTGCCCTTTCATTCTGAATTGTTGATAAAGAATCTCTCAAAATACCATACTCAAACAAGATTAGTGATAATATTTTAAGACAGCTATAATTGATCTTCCTATGAGGAGGAGGTAGGAATACTGTCATACTTTGGGAGGAATTTGTTTGATATCCACATGATACAAGTGTGCATTTCTTGGTTTCCCACTGTCCAAGTCAACAGGAAATAGACAAGTGCAGCAATCATGCTCTGAATAAAACATAGAGATTTTGTGCTAAGATTCTCTACCGCAAACTACCAGAAAGACAACTAAGACTAGACAAGATGCTAACTGAGGGTGAGGGAACTCTAGAATGGGTACTACAGGAGGAAGAAAAGGAATGTTATTTGTGGTCTTAAGAGTAGGCTACCATGGTGGGGTCTGTTGTTTCTCCACCTTATTTTCTAAGTTTCCCCCAGTGGTTCATGTTCTAGACAACTTGAAATAAGCCCATTTTACCTGTCTATACTATTGAATGCAGCTGTGAAAGCTGGGCAGAATATATAAAGCAGCTACTTGAGATTCTGTAAATTGAATAGTAGCAGGTAGTTTGAGGAAGAAGACCAGAATTTAGAACCTAAGGGATTTTACCTTTGTTTTCTTCTTATGATGGTGTCCCCTCACCTCAAATCATTGTAATTTGAAGCACAGAAGTGGCCCCTGGGGCACAGACAGAAAGAGAGCCCAAGAGCACTCTAGTAGTAGCTCAAGGAGCCTGGGAAATTCCAATTCTCTATTCTCTCCTTTTCTCAAATTTCTTTCATCACAGGTTGCAAGCCATGCCGTTGTGGCAGCTCGAGCCCTTTCAACAGGTTCTTGAGGAGCCAAAATTCTGAGAGAGTAAATCTTCCTCTTTGATCAGTTGAACGGCAGATCCTAAAACGGTAGGGCAAACCACTGCTGGTGTTTTTCTTCTCCTACTAATTGGCCACATCTTTGTAATTAGAAGTATAAAAGGGAGTGCATTAGAAAACCAGAAAGTGTGGGAGAGATTGTGGAGAGAGGTTTGCTAAAGGAAAGCAAATGCTTTGAATTTGTTGATGTGGTCTTGGGCTCGCTGCTGAGCTGTGCGTGTGTAGATCCGATTCTCATTAGAATGTCAAAGACTTTGAGAAGTGGACTAACAGGCCATCTGCTGGTCAATGAGTGGAGTTCCTGTGGGAGGCAACCAAACAGCCCAGCAAGGACTTTGAATGCTGAAGTGACATTGGAACCACAATCCATAGAAGATAGTTGGCACCTGTAGTCTGAAAAAGGCTGCTTATTTTAAGAGGAAAGAAAAATGTAATTTAGAAGATGACATAGGTACTCAATTCCTTAAAGCACTGGAATACGGAAAAACTTGGGATAAGCATACAGTCAATTTGTTCAAATGACCCACAGATTAGAAGCCCTCTTTTCTGACAAAAAGAGATTTATGCTCACATCCACTATCAAAAATAAACCAGCTAACATTGTAACTCCGGTAGAAACCCGTTTAAGTAGAAATGCGAGAAACATAAAAACAGAACAAAACAAAACATCATGTCTGATCTGTTAATTTTTTTCCCCCAGGTATTCAGAATACCATTTTATAAAATAGGCTTAATAATTGAAATCCTAGAACATCAACACTTTAAAAATTATAGGTCAGATTAACCCTACTAAACATTTAATTTGACAGGAGCATGGTTTATATAGAAAACATTTTTTTCAATTTTAAAAAGCTTTTAAATTATAAACATATATATTTAGGCTAACAGTGGCTCACGTCTTTTATCCCAGCACACTGGGAGTCCAACGCAGGAGGATTGTCCGAGCACAGGAGTTTGAAACCAGTCTAGGCATCATAGTGAGACCCGGTCTCTGTAAAATTCACTATATACAGTTTTTTAAAAAATAAGTCATTTCTTTTGAGTTATATTTTATTTTAAAGTGCAAGTAAATAATTACTAATTAACAGTGCCAAATTCTCTATTTTTTTTCTAGAAAAGTATTAGATGAAATCTAGATATTAATTGATGAAATGAATTAATTATTCTCCAAAGAGTAAATAATTACTAATTAACAGTGACAACTTTTCAGTTTTTTTCTGGAAAAATATTAGATGAAATCTAGATATTAATTGATGAAATGAATTAATTATTCTCCAAGGAGAATAGTTATTTATTCATGAATTATAAAAGTCACAAATTACTTATAACATGCTAGAATAGAGCTTAATTTTGAAATAATTTCAGGTAGGGACTAACAATTTTCCCTTATAAATTTAATTATGTAATTTCAAAGATATTTTTACTTCTGCTTTGGCTTAGTGGCATTTAAAATTTCTAATAATTGGATTATATTTAAAGATTCAAAAGGTAAACAAGATTTAGGTTTTATTTTTTTTCACTTTATAAACCAAAAACACATTTCCCTGATATCTTCTCATACTCACAAAAGGGAGAAAGTAAGGACAATATAATTAATAATAAGTGAGAAATTAAATACCATTGTTTTATTTCTATGCCTTATTTAGTAGTATGTTTCAATAATGTTACAGTTTCTTTAATGGTTTTTAACCTATTCAGAATTTCTCCTCATGGATATTGCACTATTATTTTTTGAAGAAAAATCTTTCTTTAATCTATATATTTAAATATTTAAATTTATATGACTTACATTTTGTATCTATAGTTACATCTTTTTTCACTATTAAGATTATATCATTAAGCCTTCTCTCTGTCTTTTAAATTTAGTCTATTAAGTAGTTTACTAATTTTGTCTTTTCAAAACTATGTTTTTCTTTTCCCCTTAACATGTGATTTTACCTTATTTTGTTCCTCATGATGTTGGAATAAATTCTTTTCACTCTTGCTCTTGAATCCCACTTCCTGTGGCTTCATTTTTCCTTTTGTAGAAAGAAGGAGTTGTGATTCTTAATGTCTTAAAAGTTTTGAGTGTACTCATTGAACACTTTACAGTACATAAACTTTTTATATTTACAATTCTATCCTCTCAACACTTTTCTCGTAGCATATCTTCCTTTGTTTCTTGGTGAACGGGGGGTATTCTCTTTTCTTCATTCTTCATGTTGAGCAATATATTTATGAGGTGACGAGATATTCATTCAGAAAAATGTTCTACAGTCTGTAATTGTTTATGCTATTAAATTTTTCAACCTTTGGAATTGTTACAGTAGGTCATCCGGCACCCATGAACGGGGCAGGAGAGGGCTCCCCCTGCAACCAGGAATGTCAGGCAACAGTTAGGTGATGGCAACAGTTGTTGCCCCTCTAACATGAGTATTGATCACAGCTAGTGCCAGGGAAAGGCAGTCTCCCTATAGATAGAAAAAAAACTAAAACTGGTGATCAGCAACTTTCTAATAAGATCTCAGGAGTTGGACGAGTAAGCTCATACATGCTCATTAAGAGGCAAAATGGCAGAGTATAACTGTTACGTGAACTTCTGGGGCATTTGACTGAAGGGGAGAATGCCTCAAGTGAGTATGCATTCAATACCAGTAAATACACTGTGCATGCTTCCCTCCCAAGCACAGTAGGCCATTGTACACACGGAGAGCCCACCCTAAGGGAAGAATCAGGGGAGAAGGGATGCCGGACCCCAGAAGTCTGCCAACACCGAAATCCTCAAGTCAAATGGTCAAACCACACACTTGTTCTTCAAGTCACCCACTTGATCCTCTTCCAAGTGTACTTTCCATCCTTTCATTCCTACTCTGAAGATTTTTAACAAGCTTTCATTCCTGCTTTAAGACTTGACTTGGCATGCCTGTAATCCCAGCACTTTGGGAGGCTGAGGAGGGCGGATCATGAGGTCAAGAGATGAAGACCATCCTGGCCAACATGGTGAAACCCCGTCTCTACTAAAAATACTGAAAAATTAGCTGGGTGTGGTGGTGTGTGCCTGTAGTCCCAGATATTCAGGAAGCTGAGACAGGAGAATTGCTTGAACCCGGGAGGCGAAGGTTGCAGTGAGTCGAGGTCGCATCACTGCACTCCAGCCTAGCACCTGGTGACAGAATGAGACTCTGGCTCAAAAAAAAAAAAAAAAAAAGTTGACTTGGTCTTTCCTTCTACCTATGCCTCTCAGTTGAATTCTTTCTTCTGAGGAGGCATGACTTGAGATTGGTTTGTAGGGATTTGATGTCGGTAACAGATTTTGGTGCCATGACTTGGATAACTTCCACTGCTAATACATTTTGCTGCTGTGTGACGTGGATAACATCCATCGCTAACATACTTTGGTGCTGCGTGGCTCAGACACATTCCCTAGTGTTGACACCTTTATGCCTCACCTTCTTTGGAGACATTCAAAAACCTGTTCACGGTTTTCTTCTCTCTTTACTCTCCTGCTTACTAACCAACTCCCAAAACCATTCTTCTCACTCATAAGTGACTCTTCTCCACCAAGCTGATCTCTCAGCTCACACTCATGGGTGGCTTGTGGGAGTAGGAAGGATCTTGGGGTTCTCATTGAGCAGAACTGAGGCACTAATGGCTTTCTTGGACAGGAAGCTTACAAGAGTGGTAGGACTAAAAGCCTAACACCGTGCAATGTCTTGGGTTTCCTCTGCCTTTTCAAGTAAAATTATCTGTTTTCCAAAAACCCACACTGCTTATTTTCCTGTTTTATCTGTGGGTGTTCTAAAATGGACTTGTACGCTCCCTGGACCATCCCCTTCAGGGGCAGGTGTGCCTCTGCTTTCACGTTGAAGGCCATGGGACTTCTTGAACACATACTCCCTGTTATTCATGTGCTTGTGACTTTTACTACGTTTGCACGGCAGCAAAGACACAGGTGCCCTTGGGGATATCCCCTGAGATTTACACTTGTTCTTACCCTACCAGCTCTGATGACCTTCAGCCCTTTCCCTGTCTGCTGGCGATTGCCTGGAATGACATTAATTGGAACTCTGGCTCGGCCAGCCCCTTACGACTTACCGTATGGTTCTTGCTCTTGTTATGCCTCAGGGCCAAGTTTTCTGGTGGCTTTTGAAGCAGGTTGTCTGCCTACATAGGGTCTCACTCTGTGGCCCTTGAAGAATCCCACCTACTAGCTTTTTTGAGTGAGCACCCTTTTGAAAGAAGAGGAAATTCCTCCTCTGCCATTTGTGAGTTCTTATCCCAAGCTCCAAGTCCTCTGGAGGTTACCACTTTATGTCAAGAGGATAAATAAATGTTGCTCTTTTGAATCCAAGGGCTGCTGTTTTTGTGAGCATATAAAGTCTCTACATGAGTAATCCTCATGCTTCCTCCCACTTCCTCCCGTAGCCTCCGTTTCTCTAATTACATTTGCATCCTTCTCAACATGCATTAAAACTTGCAAGGCCATATTCTAAGGGAGGGAGCAGGGAAGTGCAGCCCCTGCAAAACAGGCTTCTTATCTACTTAAATAATGTGGGAAATGGGAATCAGAAAAAAAAAAAGCTATTTTTTTTTTTGCTGGAATACTCCGAGTGAGAGTTGCTATAAGATCATGGAGTCAAGGATACAGGGCTGGCCCGAGGCCGCAGGCACAAGAAGCCCATAGGATAAAGATGGAGGTTGGTCCCAGGCTAACAGGTTGCCATTGGAACACAGATGAAAGGTTAGGGATACAAAGTAAGACTGGTTATTCCAGAATCCCGCAGATGAATAGGGGGTCCTCTGTTCACTCCAGTATCTCCTCTGTTCTCAAGTTCATAATTGTGATGAGATGGAAGCAATGGGATATGGTAAGACTGGTTCATTCCCGAACCCAAGTAACAAAGTGGGACATCCCATTCAGGATCATAGGAAAGTAGAGGGAATGCCTTACTTTTTCTTTTTCCTTTTTCCTTTTTTTTCTCCTGTGTTCTCTCTTTGCCAGTGGGTAATTGCATCTTCATACCACAGGAAATGCTCCTTAGTTGCAACCCCCCAAACTAGGAAAAGTTTGATTCCCTCAAACCTTAAAACAAAACAAAACAAAAAAACTAGTTTTTCTTTGTAATATCATTTGGCTTAAAAATTAACTGGGGGAAGGTGTGGTGGCTCATGCTTATAATTCCAGCATTTTGGGAGTCTAAGGCAGGTGTATCACGAGGTCAGGTGTTCAAAACCAGCCTGGCCAACATGGTGAAACCCTGTCTTTACTAAAAATATAAAAATTAGCCAAGTGTGATGGTGGGCATCTGTAATACCAGCTACTCAGCAGACTGAGGCACATGAATTGCTTGAACCTGGGAGGTGGAGGTTGCAGTGAGCCGAGATCACACCACTGCACCCCAGCCTGGGTGACAGAGCAAGACTCCATCTCAAAAACTAAAAGAAAAAAAAATGAACTGGGAGGCAATTACAAAAGTCACCCTTAGAACCCAGTGACCTTGTACAGGAGGTCCTCAAATTAGCCTTCTGCATCTTTTATAATTGAAAGTAGAATAGAGGATGGGACTAAGAAAAAGGAGAAATGCAGAGACAGGAGGAAGGCTCAACTATGGGCTGCTTTACAAGCCTTCTAGCATCCTCCAGGTTGTCCTAAGGATATGCTTCCAGGTACCTGCCATTGGTGCAGGAAGCCAGGCCACTGGAAGGCAAACTGCCCCAATGGCATAAATAGGGAAAAGCCCTGTTTGGCTTGCCTTCTCTACTACAAGTTCAGGCACTGGTAAGGAAACTAGACTGAAGGCTGAAGGAGCCCCAGGACAGAATCCCAACCCTTAATGGCCTTGAGTAAAAGGAGCTCTCTGCTCCAGCCAGCTACCAGCTCAGATATCATCAACAGAACAAAGCCAAGCACAACTCTGGAGGTGGCAAGTAAAATTATAAATGCTCCTTTTGCATTCAAGAGCTGCCTACACTGTGCTAATCTCCTTCTCTAAGCAAATCTCCTTCAAATAATGTTGGGTAATCAGGACAAATGATACCCCCTTCCTTCAAAAGAAAAGATTCATACCCCTTTATACTACTTAAGGGATCAATTACAATTCTCCCACCAATCCTTGGTAAGACTGAAATATCCCACACCTCTTTGAGGTATAAATATACTTTCCAAGATTTGTGCCCAATTAATATTTACTCAACCTCTGAATTCATGTTTCTCTATAATATCGCTATTTCTCCATGGCAAGCTAACTAAACTGTTAACCAATAACTTCAACCTGGAACGTCCTACCTCTGGGGCTTAGAAACAGCCCACACTTATTTAGACAAGCCCTAGCAGAAATCTAATCGAGCAATTTCTTGATGGGGGATAAATTCTACAGTATGCAGATAACCTCTTTATCTGATCCCTACTCACGGGATGTGCACAGTAACACACAGTACAAACCATAACTTCTGAATAGAAGGAAAATGACTTTTGTCTAATCACAGTTATGGGTAACAGGATTAGGCATGTGCAGGATCATGGAATATGGGGAGCTTTTTTCTCTCCAGAGAAGGAAACTTAAGATGAAGTGGGACTGCTGGAAAAGATCCCTTTGCTACTAACAAGCGGCTGCCTGAATTTTTGATTCACTGCAGCTGCAATGGGTGGGTCTCTCTCTGGCTTCACTGAGCTCCCTGCCTTCCCCAACCCACTGCAGTCAATGCTTTTCTCTCCCTTTCTCTCCTTTCCTTTTCCTATCTTTTGTGTTAGAACCTGCACTTCCTAGTCTCCTGTTTTCTCTCTTTGTGTTCTAAAATGGCCAATTAGGGGCAAGCTGGAACCTTTCCAGTTCGGTATTGGTTGCTAAAAGGGATGGCTAATGTCCATGTTTTGTCAGCCGTATTTTGCTCTGTCCAAAATGAAAAATCTTAATTTGGTTACCCCATGCAACCACTTGGGCAGCATCTTACAATATCAAGAGGCTTTTGGCCTTTGCTTCCATGAAATTGAAAAAATATATATTTTTTTCCTTTGTTTTGCTGCTTGATCCCCCAGGGTTACAATACAGAGAGCAAGGTCGCTAGGGCTGCTGAGGGAACCGGAACCCAGACACCTAGCATGCCGACAAAGGGGTAAAAATTTCTTCCCAGTTAGAATTCTGTCCTCTCTCTCTGTGCAGACCTACTTTAGCAATGGCAAAAATCACTGACTTTTCTCCAACAATTTCATTAGTAAGAAAAAGGGTTTGTGAAGCTGGTTTTAGATTGTAGCGAATCTGGTGTACTTTGTGCTATAAATTTATCTTTCTGTGTTGTGCTATGTTGGAGAGCAGAACCTTAGGACAGAACACAGTCTTATGATCCCGTAAGCTCACTGTTCAAGGCGGCCTGGCAAACTGTTCAGTTACAAACTTTACTGCAGGTCCCTGAAACAAACAAACAAAAAAAACTAAATGAAGTCCCCCTCTTGTCTTGTTTTATGTCCTTGGAAGCTTGACCTTGTAACCACATGGCAGTACTTTCTTTTGGCCTCCACCACCCGAAGGACAGGAATTTTGGAGTTTATGTTAGAGGTAGCACTATTTTTTTTTCAGATGGAGTTTCGCTCTTGTCCCCCAGGCTGGAGTGCAGTGGCTCAACCTCAGCTCACTGCATCCTTTACTTCCCAGGTTCAAGCCATTCTCCTGGCGCAGGTCACCACGCCCAACTAATTTTTGTATTTCTTGTTTTTTTTCAGTAGAGACAGGGTTTCACCATGTTGGCCAGGCTGGTCTCAAACTTTCAACTTCAGGTGATCCGCCCGCCTCAGCCTCCCAAAGTGCTGGAATTACAGGCATAAGCCACCATGCCTGCCACACTAAAAATTATTTTAAGTGAGTTAAAAGCCATTGCCAGCTCAAAACTGGCTATCTCCAGGATCCTGCTGGAAAGAGCAATGAAAACTGCCCAATTCTGTAGCTCAGCAGCTAAGGCTTCACCACTTTACCATGGTGGCCAGGGCTGCATTCCTGGTGTATGCTATGAGTCCTTTCTGGTTTGATATCTGTGAGACCTTTAGTATTTATGGATTCTCTGCCCCTTCGTGATCAACTTCTGACTTCCCTTCTTGAATTATCCTTTCTCTGAGCACCTGTGAGGTTTCTTGCTTCGGTCTCTCCTGACTTATGCCCCTCAGTCAAATTCTTTCTTCTGAGGACGCAGGAATTGAGGTTGCTGAAGACCCATATGGATTTGCGGCTGGTAACAAAAATTTTTCTGGTAAATTCTGAGATATCTCTCTCTTTACACATACACACAAACACAGTGCCTTTATCTCTTCAAATATAACTTGTTTCTTTATTAGATATGTTGAAATTTCTTGTTCCATTTTCTGCATCTCTTAGTTTTTCTATATTATCATTGATTATTAAACTTGTATATATGTGTATATAGGTGTGTGTGACACATCTATATACACATATATATATACACACATATATGTGTATATATACACACACACCTATATGCATTCTTAAAGATTTCCTCCATTATAACTGTAATCAATTAATTTTTCTTCAGCCATATCCAATTGTTAAAATCTCTTTTAGTTGTAACTATTTATCCCATATGTTGACATTTTTACTGATTTTTAATTCCCAGAGTTCCTATAGAAATTTAACTTCATAATTGTCCTTTCTTGTTTAAGAAATTCTTATTTTTACATATATTATTTTATAATGTTATGCAACATCTATAAATACAGCTGCTTTATAGTTATTATGGATTACTCTAATATCTTTTCCCTTTCTTTTGGCATTTTGTTCAATATGTTGATTGTCTTTCATGGAGGTATATGCCCTTTCAAGTTTGGTGTTTTATGTTTAAGAGTTAATCTTCTGGCCAAATCTCTCCCTTTATGGAAATTTACTGTTTGCTTAAATCCTGGTCCCTCAGCATGTATAGGTCTTTAGTTCAAAGGCTTTCTTGTTTCTGGACCCATAGGTTCTGATCCCATGTGTTCACAGCTACATCTTGGGAAGCCCACAGAAGCTTTTTTATTTTTTTTTTAATAAATGAGCATTTTAATTTTTTTTAAATAAATGGATAACATAGTTTCAGTTTTAGACTTAATGAGTGGTCCCTGAATGTAATTTTCTGCCAAATGTGAGATGTTTATCTTCTTTTCTCAGGTGGCCTTCAAACTCTTATGCCATTTGTCTCACATCAAATCACAAAATTCACCTTCTCACCATTATGAGTTTAATTTGTTTTTTTAATAAAGATATTTCTTTATTTTCAAATACAGCTATGTATTATTAACCAACAGTACTGAAGTGCATTTATGTAGAACTGTAGTTTGTATACAATGGAATGTACTAATTTTAAAGGCATGCTTCATTGAGTATTGACCAATGTATGCACAATCAAGATATATAATAGCTCCATCACCACATCAAGTTTCTTTGTGTTCATTTTCTTACTTTTTATATAATTTTAGAAACAATTTTAAAGTTATAGAAAAGTTGTAGCACAAATGACTTTTCTCCTAAACCATCTGAAAATAACCTGCCAACCCGATGCTCCATCACCCTGCATATGATTTAGAAAATTCTTAAAAACAAACTTGTCTTCTTATATAACCACAAATATGACTATCAAAATCAAGAAACTGACAGTCATACATTACTACATCTAATCTTCAGACCTCATTCAAATTTTTCTGTCTTTTTCAGTAATGTACTTCATGGCAAAATAACATTGTTCAAAATAATGTATTTAGTTGACAGGTCTTTTTATAAGTCTCTTCCAGCCGGAACATTTCTGCAGTTTCACTGTCACTTCTATGACTGAAATTTGAAGATAACAGATCCATTATTTTTCAGAGTGCCCTCAGTTTTTTTTTTTTTTGACAGATATTTTCTCACAATTAGATTTAGATTATGTTTCATTGGCAAGGGTATTAGACAAGTAATGTGTGTTCTCATTGCCTTCTCTCAGTTGTGAACAGGTTCAGATTACCTTTCTTATTACTGTGTTACTTACTTTGATTCTTTCATTAAAAGTCATGTCTTATAGCTTTCTCCTCTGTGAAGGGATTCCTTTGACCTCTGTAATTATTGAATGATTTGTGTAGAGGTACAGTATTTTGGAGTAACTCATTATACTTTTAATATGCAGCTTGCAATATATTAATATATTTATATATTATTTCAGTGCAGATGCATGCATTCCCATTTTATTTAATGGATAACAACTTATTATTAATTTTTATTTTGCTGCTGATATTTTCTTAGAGTTGGCCAGTGAGGGAATGTTCCTTCAAGCTGACTTCTATGTCCTCTGGACATGTCTCCATTTTTCTTTAAGCACTTCCTTGCTATCTGGCACAATACATGTTCCAGGCTCATCTCCTAATTTCCCTGCTCCACCTCCAGATTCAACCATTTCTTCAAAAAGCCTTGATTTCTTTTACTGGATAATGATATTTATAATTCAGCATGTGGATACTAGGTGTGCTCATTACTATTGGGGTTTTACTGTACCCAGATCCTCTCAGTGAATAGACCTATAGAATATATATCCATATAGGTGTGTGTATATATACACACACACACTTATATATACACACACACACTTATATACATATATGTGTGTGTGTGTGTATGTATATGTATATAAGTGTGTGAGTGTATATATGTATGTAAGTGTGTATATAGCCCACCCCAGGCTCTGCCCTCATATTGGTGCCATATTTATTCCACTCAGATTCTGATAGCCCACATCAGGCTGCCTATTTTCACAGCATTTGTTGTGGACTCCCCACCCATGCCAGGCCCAAAACCTGTGACGTTGCCTTCTCACTCTGCTCCAGCATTGACTCTCCGTGCCAGATGCTCTTCTGCACCTTCAAGTGTGAGTCTTCATTTTGTTATATTGCTCCTTCTCTCCTTTCTTTTTTCTTTTCAGCCCCCTGTAGGATGTTGTTTGATGAATTATTCATTGTTTATATTTGTTTTCTTTCTTTACGTTGGCTTCTGCTTTCTATCCTAAGCTGTCTGCCTATACATTGACTACTTTTCCTCATGCTTTCCTCACACCTTCATCATTTTCCTTCTTTTTACTTGTAGACATTTTGAAATGCCAATGTTCTTTCTCTTCCCATTCTCTGCCAATCACTATCATCTTGAGTCTCATTATTCTAGTAAATATTATTGCTTTAATTTTAATGGTGACTTCACAAGTTAAAACAGCCTCCTGTTTCAATTTTTAAGTTGTAATACTTAATATTATCGCATTATTTTTGAACAATGGACTAAAATGCCAAAAGATTCACTGAAAGAACTACTACTGCTGCTAAAATTCTAGGAAATTCAGGCCTATTTGCGGAACAATGCAACAAAATCAAATAAAAAATATTCTTAATAGTATAACAAAATTAAAATATCAGAACTTTTGAATAAATTAATTTATCTCTGTACTTAATAATATTTTTCAAAATTTAAATAACATATTACAAATGGAACAGAATTACAATTACTTTATATCATATATTGTATAATGTTAGTAAGATCCCAGTAATACTTATTTCCAAACTACCCAACATTTAGGATATTATGTTATGATGGATTTTTAACTTTAACTCAAGTGAACATTTTAACTTTAACTTGTATACACACACACACACACACACACACATATATATGTGCATATATATATATGTATTTAGAGACAGGCCTTGCTCAGTTGCCCAGGCTGGAGTGCATGTAGTAGTGCAAATATAGCTTGCTGCAGCCTGACCTCCTAGGCTTAAGTGATCCTCCTATCTCAACCTCATGAGTAGTGGACACTACACGTGTGTGCCATCATGCCCAGCTAATTTTTAAAACTTTTTATAGAGATGGGGTCTTACTATGTTGCCCAGGTTGGTCTTGAACTCCTAGTGTCAAATGATTCTTTTGCCTTGATCTCTCAAAGTGTTGAGATTACAGGTGTAAGCCACAGCACCAGGCTTTAAGTTTTGATCGCAATAAAATGTATTTATTTTTATACTAAAATATAGATGAATAAACAGGTAACTTCTGTTTATGAAAAGAAAAACTTCTCATGTGCCTTGAAAAGCTTTGAAAAAAATTCAATCATAGAAAAGTTCAAGACAACTATTTTAAAAGATGCTATATATATACATATTGACATAAATTTGAGTGTGAAAACAACATACCTCTATAAATTTTTAGAAATGACATTATTTTGATGGTTTTTAAACCGCTTGAATTTATAAACATTTGGTGACAATGCTTAATCACATTTATATTTCTCTTGTTTAAAAGATTGATCACATGCTGGCAAAGGCTAAATATTGTCTGATTAACTGATTTAGCATACAAATATTTGCCTGGGAGCAAGCTGTGTAGCTGTGCTTCATTATAACTGGTAATTGGGTAGCTGGCAAAGGATGGATAACTCTGCAAGAAAAGGAAACACAAAAATGAGTTCAAGCTGTTTACCCCAATCCCAAGATGCACATTCACAGGGAAATTGTATGCTTTATAACTACACTGGTAAGTTAAGGATTAATTTATTTTAACAAATATTTATTGACCACCTACTATGTTACTGGGCTAGTTGCTAGAACAACAAAATTGAATAAAAGGCACAGTTGCCCTAAAGAACTGATCTTATAGTCTAATGACTTTAGTGTTGAAAACTGATACAAAAGCAGCACATTTCACTATAAGCCTTTAAGTGCTATGATAAAGATATAATCAAGATGTTTTTCTGCTGATTAAGAAGTCCCTGAGACAATACCAGTCCTGAGGCTAAGACACTTTAATACACAAATCACTTTGTGTGATGATGTTTTCCTTTTGTTATCAGAAACTCCTGTAGAATGACTTTAGCCTCTATGCTTTGGATATAAAGCTGCTCCTGCAACTTGCCTGTAAACTAGATTCTGAAAGTATGTATATGTAGTATGTGTCAAATGTAAATATGCAATAAGCATTTAGTTATAGTTATTTGTTTTTAAATGTCTTTTCATCTTTTAACTGTTGCAGCAGATCTATTATGAAAGCACTGCTCAGTCTTGATATGGCAGATTACATGGCCTATGTTTGCTTGACTGCTCCCAGTAAATCATATTATTACTCAGTTGTCATTCTGAGAAGGGGAGACCCAAGGATATCTCTGGTATTTTGGCAAGTAGACATTGCAATACACAGAAGGAACTGGTATGTCTCCTCTGGTCAAGAGAGGACAGCCCAGATCCTTCTCAACCATGTATTTGTCGGGAATATGAAAACCAATGTTTTTTTTCTCCACTTTGACTAGCCATTTTTCTCTTTCCTAACAAGGTCTCTGGGAGAGAATATTCTGCAAGCAATTTTTATTTGCATTTGTCATAATTAACATAGTTAAGAGATATGCATGTTTTCAAATGTATCTCTTTATTGAATTGTGTGTCTTTTGCTCACTTTTATCCTTTGGAGCTTTAGTATTTTTCTGTTTATACAAAATGTAACATTTTTATAACTTGATTAGAGTATATTTTACATTTCATATTATGGGTGTACTCAATGATTTTTTTTTAGTAAATTTGTCAAGTTGTGCAAATCACTAGAAGTCAGTTTTAGAACATTGTCATCACCCCGTTAAGATCACTAATGTCCACTAACTGTTCATCTTCACCTTGCTGTCTGTCACCACCTCCCCACCATAAAAAAACCACTAATCTTCTCAGTCTCTGTAAATTTGCCTTTTCAGAATATTTTCTATAAATTAGAATCATGAAACATGTGGTGTCTTTTATCTGGCTTTTTGTACTTAGCATGTATTAACAGTTCATTCTTTTTACCACTGAAGAGTAATTCGTTGCAATAATAATCCATTGTTATGCCTATTAATTCACCAGTTGATGGACATTTAAGTTGTTTTCAATTTTTGACTTATGAAAAATGCTGCTAAGAACATTCATGTGCAAGTCCTTGTGTGGTTATGTAAGACTAAACATTTTTTGACACTATATTGTTATCATCAGTTTAGTATCATTTGACATCAAAATCAAGTATGTTTTTTCTATTGATATAATTAATGTCAAGATAAAATGAAATTGAATTACTCCTTGTTCATTTTTAAAGCTCTCCTTTAAGATTAATTATAAATTAAAATGTAAAAACTTGCTTTTGATTTTTTATAATTCTCTCACTTATAATTTTTGTTATTGTACTCTTACACTATCTTCTAGGAAATTTTCTGTTGTCTTTTCTATGTTTCTACTTTTTAAAGCAAAAATCTTGTTCCTTATGACTTATGTAGCTCATCAATTTATTAACTGGTAAATTTTATTTTTCTAATAATTTTCTTTTATTTTACATATTTTGATTTTATTTTATATAGATCCTTTTAATAATTCTACTTTAAATTCATCCTGCCTTTTCCTTGTGACTCTTAGTTTCTTTTATTTCGCATCTTATTCATCTTTGAAAGTAATAAGGTCTCAAGTTTTAGTCTTTTTAAAATTATTTATGCTTTTTGATTGAACACTCTAGCCCGTCACTTAGCTACTCTATGCTTAAGTTTTCATGTACATAAAATACAAATAATAATAATAATATGTACCAAATTGGTTCATAGTCAAGAATAATGACAAGTCAATTTCTGAATAAATGGATAGATAAATAGACTAAAACCTGCTACCAAGAAATATACAAAGAAATATTGTCAAACTAAATATTGAGGGAATCATCCTAAGCTTAAAATAGCAAATAGTAAAAGAATGGTTTAATATCAACCAGAACTATAGATCTTACTAAAAAAGCAATTATTTATTTGAGTACCTCAAGTATATCTGTGCAACGTTAGGCTCCATAAATGTTTTAAGTTATTTAATCTGATTTAATAGTAACATAATTTAGCTGAATGCAGTCCTTTCTCTCTCACCAGCAAAACTGAGATTCAGAAAGATTAGGACTGTCGAGAATTCTGGATAGGGTCTTATGGCTTTGCTTCTATAACACTATGCACTTCTTTTGGCAGCTTTTATATTGGGCCGTGTAGTTCATTGTACAAGCCCGTTAGATAGCACCTATAAGAGTGAGCTGGCTGTGGCCAACGCAGCTGGGTATACACTTGATCCTTGTTTACTAGCAGAAGCTCTCTGTTACCTCAGACAATGGGCTGATTCGTGGAATGCACAGTGCTCTGAGCTCCCTGCTTAGCTGTGGTGTTGGAGAACAGAGGAGCCAGGCAGGACAGGTCCAACTGAAGGTCCTCTGTGGCAGGCACAAGCCCCAGTGCCAAAGGAAGATCCAGTGGGTGGTCACCAAACACCTACAGGTATGCCTAGGTGTGGAGCTAGGAAACTTTCTCAGTTGCAAATTCTTGGCTCAGGGATGGAGGGCAACCTAAGCTCCTAATCTAGGAGAATGGCTGCTCTAGATGCCTCGAGATCTGCCTGGGTGTGGAGCAGAGAGTGTTCCCTTGCACGAAGACAGGTTGGGTGACTCAGGCTGTTGCACCAGGCAGATAGGTGCACCCAATGCTTGGAGATTTGCCTGGGCACTGAGCAGAGAGAGTCCCACAACAACCACACAAAATCGACAAGTGGAAACAACTCAAAAAGGAGCTTCTGCATAGCAAAAAACCCAAAAAAACAAACAAACAAAACAAACAAAAAACTATCAGTATAGTAATAGACAACCTATGGAATACAATAAAATATTAGCAACATATGCATCTGACATGGGTCTGTTTTTCAGAATCTATAAGGAACTTAATCAAACAAGCAAGAAAAACCACTAAGTAACCCCATTAAATATCCCCACAAAATATACAATTTATAAAATGGGCAAGATACAAAGGAAGACATACAAGCGAGAAACAAACATTGGAAAACATCGTCACTAGTCAGAAATATCAGTTAAAACCACAGTGAGATACTATCTCATACCAGTCAAAATGGTTGTTATTAAAAAGTCATAAAACAACAGATGCTGAAGCTGATAAGGCTGCTGAGAAAAGGAAACACTTATGCACTGTTTGGAATGTCAATTAGTTCAGCTGCTGTGAAAGTAGTTTGGAGATTTATCACGGAACTGACTCAGAACTACCATACAACCCAGAAATCCCACTACTGGGTATATATCCAAAAGAAAACAAATCGTTCTACCAAAAAGACACATGTACTTGCATGTTCATCTTAATGCTATTCACAAAAGCAAAGACATAGAATCAACTATGGTAGATTGAATAAAGGAAATGTGGTAAATATTCACAATAGAATAGTACACAGCCATACAAAAGAATGAAATAATGTCCTTTGCAGCAACATGAGTATAGCTGGAGGCCATTATCCTTAGTACATTAATGGTGGAACAGAAAACCAAATACCACATGTTCTCACTTATAATTGGGAACTAAACACTGGGTACTAACGGACATAAAGATGGCAACAGTAGACACTTGGGACTACTAGATGGGGGAGGTGGGAAGGGGTTAAAACGGTGAAAAACTCCTGGGTACTATGCTTAGTACTTGGGTGATGGGATCATTCAGACCCAAAACCTCTGCATCAGGAAATATATACCTAGGTAACAATCCAGGACATGTACTCTCTGAATCTAAAATAAAAGTTGAATAAAAAAGAAAAATTAAGACATTTTCTGAGAGTCCCACAGCTCTAAGAATTTTTGTGTAGAATCTGATTATAACTTAAATTTGTTATAAATAAAAAGTGTGGGTTTTTTTTTTTACTATATTGCATTCACACTGTTTATACTAAATGTTGATAAAACTTTAATCAACTCACATAATCTTGGGGTTTTAACTTACTATTTCTTAAATTGTCTCTGAGGAGAACAAATAGATATTGTGAACTCCATTATGGCTTAAAAATGTGCAGAGCTATCTACATGTCCCTGCCATTTGCTGTCTCATGGATGCCATCCCTAAGCCTTTCTACTTCAAGCTCCAGTGACTCATTCATTGCCTGAGAACTTTCTCTGTCTGAAAGGTCCTTACACAATTCAGAGTTCCAAGGAATAAACTTCTCCGGGAGCATCTTTCAACTACGGAATTTCTTGCCCTTCAGGTGTGAAAGCAGTGAAGAGTGTTGTTTATAATCTCTTGAGATCCCTGAGGGCTTGAGTCCTAGATAAATACAGTAATAAATTATTCATAAACACTAATTATGCTACCTTTTTATTGGCTTTTTTCTTTCCTTTTTGCACTTTTCCTCTGCTCCATTGGTGCTTTCTGGGATCAGATCCTCTCCCAAAGAAACTATGTGTGTTCAAGTTCATGTCTCAACGTCAGCTTCTGAGGGAAAACAACCTAAAACAAGAGGATCCATTGTGAAAATATAAATTGTTTCAAAATTTATAAAATGTGTATGAATTCCTGTATGATGCATGAAGGATTATTAAGGTAATTTAGTTATCTTTGATATTTAATCTTTTATATTTGAATTGAATTAAGAATTGATTTGTGAGAAGAAAAATGACTCAGTTTTTCCTTGTCATTGTTTTTTGTTTCATTTTCTTTTAATTGGAGCATATGCAGTCACATAAAACTAATTATTCTTTCAATTATTCAGGCATTTAATTTCTAGCTATCAAATATGTAATTAAGGCATGGTTTTCAATATATTGAATATTTCACATTAATCTAAATGTCCATTATAACAAATACCTCATCTATTAATACTCATTCCCTTTGATAAATATCATTAGAAAAAACTGCTGTAGAACATTATATTTGGGTATATTTATTTAATAGTGATGTTAGCATTATTATTGTAATTTTATTGTGAGTTATTAAAAGTATGTCCATGTGTTTACACTAAGCATATGTTTTTCTATTATGAATGTCTTTTCTTTTCTTACAGAAATAATAAAGAATCCCTTGGATATCAGATCTTATAAATTTAAATATGTAAAGCATACCATTTGACCCCAGGAGTTGGAGCTAAACATTTGTCTAATTGTATTTTTATATATTTTAGGAGAAAATCACTCTGATCATCCTGAGATTGTTAGAAATATAGAAATTATAAGTAGATGCCATACATAAAAACTGAATAAACTAGAACTGCACGCTTTACTGTTTGTTCTTAGAAGTGTTTCATTTCTAGAGAAGCATCCTGCTGCTGTGGTTATCTTTTTCAGAGCCTGCTCAAATTCCATGAGGACTTCTTTTGGATCGCTTGCCACAAAGATTACATTCTCTTTGGAGTTCAGATACCATACATCAAAACATTGGAGCTTTTGCAAGTTTTCTCTCAACATGGGAAATACATCCCCTACAAACTCAAGGCAAAGTCAAAAGAGCAGTAAACAACTTTCTAACTTTCTTCTCCAGGTTTCCTTCATTAAAAAATATGACTACACTATGCCCTCCTTATAGTATGCTTCATTATTCACACTTAATCAGTAACATGAATGTTGTAAGTATGTAATTGCAATAGGCACATTCTTATATTTGCTTACTTTTTCTCGGTTTACGGCTTGCTTAAACATAAGCAAGAAATAATCTTGTTTTTAAAACAAATTATTTTCTTTTTTTTATTTTCTAAATTTAATTACTGCATGTTTTAAAGTAGACTAATATCAGCCTTTCTGGAATAATACAATGCAAGGCTATAAACAAAAGCAAATCACATGTTTAGTTTAGTTAATTGTGCTGTATCCTCTTATGTTTTATTTTATCTTCCCTTGAAATTAGGGAACATTGAAGTTCTAGAATTGATTTATAACTTTCAATAGTTATAAGCAGTGACTATTCACCCCTTGAATTTTATTGCACATACCCAATTTGAAAGAGTTATAGTGATATGTCCAAACATAAGTGTATTTTATTAAGTTCTTTTAGTTCTAGTTATGATGTTGGTTTTTTTATCTATTTTTAAATTTTGTTATATAAATTTATAACATATTTCCTTCATAAGCATGTCTTATTTTCCAATGTCTTTTATTCTGTTAATTGCTCTTAATCTTAAATTCCACCTTGTCCTATTAATTAATATACTTGCTTGCCTTTTGTTTGAATACAGCTGTTATCTATTAGTTCATCTCTTAATTTTAACCTTTAAATTTTACCATGCTTACGGTGTGTTTATTGTAAAGAAACTTTAGTGTTTTTTTTTAACCGTAAACTGATTTCTGTGTTTTAATGGAAGAATTTAGTTAGTTAACATTATATGTAATTAATGATATACTAGATTTTACTTTATGTTTATTACTTATTTTATTGTTTTCTTTTTTTTCCACTTCATTCACGCTTGTTTCTGTGTTTAAAGTCTTCATTACTTTTTCTTTTCCTTGCTAAATGGAAATACTGTACATTTCCATCTACTAACAGTTATATTCACTTTCCCTGATCTTATAATTGAGCACTATGCCCCAAATGTTTTCCCATGACAGATGCTCAAATTTCCCTAAACACAAATAAGATGGATCTTTCCAATCTTCTAATTTCCAGTACTCTCATCCCCCATTCTCTTTCTTTATTTCGAAGATCTCATTGTAGTAGTTTATTTCTTCCCCTCCTCTCTTAATTTTCTCCCTCTCATTGTTTTGCTCTTGTGAAGATAGTCTAGAATTAATTTTTCTTAATGATATTCCCTTCTATTTTAAAAGTTCTTCTTGGCCAGGCATGGTGGCTCATACCTGTAATCCCAGCACTTTTGGAGATCAAGGAGGGTGGATCACGAGGTCAGGAGTTCAAGACAAGCCTGGCCAAAATGGTGAAACCCCGTCTCTACTAAAAATACAAAAAAAAAAAAAAAATTAGCTGGGTGTGATGGCGGCTCCTGTAATCCCAGCTACTTGGGAGGCTAAGGCAGATAATTAATTGAACCCGGGAAACTGAGGTTGCAGTGAGCTGAGATCGTGCCACTGCACTCCAGCCTAGGCAACAGAGCAAGACTCAATCTCAAAAAAAAAAAAAAAAATTATTTAGCTTTTCTATTTCTCATTTCTATGCAATCTATACTTGTCCATAAGCATATCTCACAAGGTTTATTGCTCACTTCTTTCCTCTAATTTTTTCCGCATCTTAAAATCCTCATTATTTTTCATTTGATGTTTGCTTAGAATCTTTTTTTCAGATGTTTGTCACAAGTTGGGAGTATGATGGCAATATGTATTACCAGAATTCTTTCATGCCTTCAAGTATTTTTCTTTTTCTCTGGCAAATAAATAATATATTTGGGTTGAAATCTTTCCCTGCGAGTAATATATCAATACTGCTCAACTGTTTTCTAGCTTACAGTGCTGCAAAAGGAGATGCTCTTTGCCAGTCTGAATATATATTTCCCACATAAGTTTTTCTTTCTTTCTAGAAGCTTATGATATTTCCTTTTCGACCTAACACATTTTATTATGATTTTCATTATTGTGTATCTAGGCTAAACTTAAGGAGACTTTTGATCTGTAAATTGATGTATCTTTGTTTGATCAGTTTTTATTTACATTATTTAACTATTGCCTCACCTTTGTCATTAGCATGTTAGTTTTTATTTCATTTGTGCTGCTTCTGAAACTTTTATAGTTCATGTGTAGGGCTCCTGAATCTATATTCCAGTCTCTTGATTTTTGTATTATTATTTCTCTATTTTTGCACTGTGCTTTTCTTTTCTTTCTTTTCTTGTTTTTGTTTTTATTTTCTGTTTCAGAAAGCTTTATTTCCATTTGGTCCGAGGATTTTCACTTCGTTCATGTTTGCTTCTGTGGGTAGTTTTAAAAGCTGCCTATTGGTTGGAGAGAGGCTTAGGCAGAAGCCCTGTTACTTCGATAGGGGACCTTCAGAGGTCACTGGGTGCAGTAGGCTCCCAGTCATGCTTGAGAGTGAGCCTTTCCAAGAGAGACATGCACCCAGTCCGGCCTCTGGGCTGGCCAGCCTATGGAGAGTGGTCAGATGGTCGGTCACCAATCTTTTTAATAAGTTTTGCTTCGTTATGTAGGAAGTGACTCTCCAGGAAGCCGCAGAGATGGGATTCTGTGTGGATAGAACCAAGGGTATGAAGATCCAAAAGTCCCTGGTTCACATTTTTCTCCAGGGCTATGGTGGCTCCCGTGGCATCCAGGGTTTTACCCCACTCAACTTGAGCCGGCATCTGAATGTCATGGAAAAGAGTGCAGCCGCCATGCTGGCTTTGCATCTTCAGGAGAAGCTCTGTGCCCACCAATTTGCCTAAGTGGCCCAGGCCTTCCAGAGACACATTATCGCAGTGGAAATAGAAGCCCAGACCGAGGTAGGTGTAGAAGGCCTGCAGGTGCAAATTGACCAGGTGGTTGACGGCTGACTCCACCTCCATGGAATAATCTGACGAACCTGGGAGCTCGTGGTTGGTCAGCAAAAAGGAGCTAACCACAAAAACAGGGCTGGCTGGTCTCAGAAGCAGGAGATGGCAGAGAAGATGGTTCAAGATGTTGCAAGTGGAGAGGAGATCCAAGGGTGGTCGGAGGCCGTCAGAAAGAGAGTCCCAGGATCTGTTCTGTCCAAACACTGTTGAAGCAAGATACAGATCTGTGGGACCTCTGTATGGACTATGGGCTGCCGATATATTTCTTTTTTTCTTTCTTCTTTTTCTTTCTTTCTTTCTTTTTTTGAGACAGAGTCTTGCTCTGTCACTCAGGCTGGAGTGCAGTGATCTCTTCCTCCCGAGTTCAAAGAATTCTCCTCTTTCAGCCTTGCAAGTAGCTGGAATTACTGGTGCTGCCACCAGGCTTGGCTAATTTTGTATTTTTAATAGAGACAGGATTTCACCATGTTGGCCAGGCTGGTCTCGAACTCCTGACCTCAGGTGATCTACCCGCCTCGTCCTCCCGAAGTGCTGGAATGACAGGTGTGAACCACCGCACATGGTTGATATTTCATACACTGGATCTTCTGGGTCACTAGTCTCTGTTTCACCAGTGACTATCTTCTCCTTAAATTTATCTCCTAAGACTTTGTTTCAAAAATAATCTCAGGTTTCTCAGTCATCACCAAATATCTTATGTGTGGTGTATATGTGTGAGGTACTTGAATATCTTTAAACTCTTCTCTTGGTAGCCACATTCTTTAGCACTTCTACTTCTCTGAATGTGTTTTATTATTGTCTGGCCAACTCTTTTTTTTTTTTTTTTTAATTTGGCTACTGAGTCTCTTGGAAGAGATGTTACTTTTGTTATTGTTTTCATTTATTTGTCTCAGGTCTAGTTGTTGGAGGTTAAAACAAGCAAACAAAAAAAAATCCCATAAATGGATTCCTGAATCCCAAATATGGATTGATGTTGTATAATGTAAATAAGAAGGCTGCCAGTCATATGATAAAGCGCTTGGAGAAACCTTCAAACTCCTCGACCTCCTGGAGTTACCAAGTCTCCAGAGCATGAGAGACCTGGCCCAGTTATTCTACTTCCTCTTGACATTTTGGGGGAGAATGATAGCAAGCCCACTTATGTGGAAGCTGATATCACCCTTTTCCTGGTGAGTCCTCTAATCTCTCCCAAGATTTTCCACAATTCAAATATGTCCTATCCCTTACTCCTTTGTCTTGACACTGCTCTCTGTGTTCTCAATACTTGGCCAGTCTCTAAGGAAGAAAGTTCAGTGCCACTTCTCTCTTTCACTGTATGTTAAAACCCCAACAGAGCTGCTGGCCTTGTTTGAAAAATGTCTACCTGAAAGATCCAGAAGTTAGTCCCCTATGTTTTCAATACTAGTGATTTCAAGCTTTCGTAATTTTTGCCTCAATGCAAATAGAATCAGAGTAATTTGCATTAAGTAAATTCTATTGATAAAGTGATTTTCCACATGTGATTTTCATGATCATACAGTTTCATATTTTTAGAAAAGAAATTTAAAGGCCACTAATAAACGATGGATGGATATGGAAACAAGGGTCTGTTAATGGGTGAATGGATAAAGAAACTGTAGTAAATATACACAATAGAATCTTATTCAGCCTTTAGAAAAAGGGAAATCTTGGCCAGGCACAGTGGCTCACACCTGAAATTTCAGCACTTTTGGGAGGCCAAGGTTGGTAGGTCCCTTGAGCTCCAGAGTTCAAGATAAGCCTAGGCAACATGGTGAAACCCTGTCTCTACAAAGCAGTATAAAAATTAGCCAGGCATGATGGCGTGGACCTGTAGTCCCAGCTACTGAGGGTCGGGGGTTGTGGCTGAAGTGTAAGATTGCTTAAGCGCAGGAGGTCGAGGCTGCAGTGGGCTGAGATCATGTCGCTGCACTTCAGTCTGGGAAACAGAGAGAAAGAAATTGTCAGAAAATTTAAAAAAAGGAAATCTTGCTGCCTTTAACAATTGCCTTTTATTTGCAAGCAATGTTAATGATCCTGGAGAACATTATGCCAAGTGAAATAAGCCAGCCACAGAATGACAAATATTGTATTGAATTTTTTGCATGTAGAATCTAAAAATTCAAACTCATTAAAGCAGACAGAATGGTGAGTCACAATGGAATAGGGCAATATTGGTCAAAAGGTACAAACTCAGTTATAAGATGAGTAAGTTCTACAGTATTGTTTCAAATTTGAAAACAGATCAGATTTTAAGAGTCCTCATCATAGGCATAAATACACAAAAAAATGTAACTGTGAATATGTTTATTAATATGATGGTGGTAAACATTGTGCAATGTATACATATATCAAATCATCATGTTCAAATCATCATCATCAGACCTTGAATATATACAATCTTTGTTAGTCAATTATTTAATTAAAAATAAGAAAAAAATAAGATACATGCAAAGTACCCATGGTCAGGGCTGTTGCTAGAGGTTACATTCTCCCTCACACCATCTTCTAATAAGCATTGTAATAAAAGATTTCAGAAGAACTCCTTAGGAGTTGGTGTAAAGTGAAATAGATCAACCCAAAGGAAGGCAAGTGACAATGGTAAATGAGAGGTCTTATCAGCACATTATTTGACTTATTAAAGATAGATCTGATGTAAATTAAGACTTACGAGTGCCCTCCTTTTTGTCTTAGATAGATAAAAGCAACTTACATTACCTTAAATGCCAGCCTTCTCCTGAAGACACATGCTTTCTGAAAACGAGTTTATTTAATGAAGTCCTTGGCTACCCCATTCATGACAAGTACATTTGAAAATGTTGTAAAATAGCCATAGATTATGGACCTCATCACATGCATGGCTATTAATGCAATGAGACATGACAGAGCATGAAATGTGCAGTATTGATTCACATTGAGAGCTAAGTGAGCTAAGTACTATCAGTGCATCCATGTGTAAATTAATACAGTGTAACACACTCCTGGCCATGGAATGTCACACAGTGATAGTGATTGGGACTGTAGAATGCCTTCATCAAATATTATTTGCAAAGAACAAGTATATGTTGTCACATTGATGACATGATTTAAAAGTGTGGAGCTAAATAAATTATGCTTCTCTCTAGTCAATAGTACATTAGTCCCATCAATGGTGTAATTATTTTAAATTGCTTTACTTGAACTACGTTTCACTTCTGAAGTCTTATATGAATAATAGGACACTGGAAAAGTAAAGTCAGAATCATATCTTTATAACTTCATATCCAGAAATGTAAGCATAGTAAAAACATAAATGTGATTATATTCACTTTTATATATTTAGGGACATAGCCATACTGTATTACTAATATTGCCTCTTTGTCTCTCTTACATTTGTCCCTTCTTTTTCTTTAATAGTTATTTCCCCACTATCTATGTATAAGTGTTTCAGTCATTTCCATGTTTAAAAGTTACCTCCTTTGATCCTGCATGCCTCTCCTGGTCACAGGAAATATTCTCAGTTCCCATTAACTGTTACCACTTCTATATGTCTACACCATCATCAACTGACAACAATCAGCTGTTTACCTACCACCTCTCATCTCAAACCCCAATTATTACAGTCAACAATTAATTCTCAATTAATTATTATAAAGATTATTTTCAATTCCATGAGTCTTGCTGGTCAAGCAAGACTCTTGCTTTGACAATTGTGTTTGACAATCTTGTGTTTGACAATTTCTATCATTCCCTTCCTGATTTTCACTACATTATTTTAAATAGGTTCCCTCAAATTTCTTTGGTGATTTCCTCTCAGCATTATTCTCTTCCCCTTCATATTCTGGAACTACTCTTACTTCCTAAGATTCTGTTCTTGTCCTTTTCATTCTTTTTAGCTCTCACTCTGCACTCAACCAAGAATTTTTTTCACTCTCTGAGTTTTCAGTGCTCATTATTCTAGTGTCACCACTAGCTTACACTTTTCTGAACTTTAATCCCATATACATCTACTGCCTACTGTATTTCTCCACTTATAGAATCCTCAAAGTCAACATGGCCCAAATAACCTTCCCTTTTATCATCCTGCTTATTTTCCAATAATCCTTATTTGGTGAATGTTTTCATAATTAGCTCATTTATCTAAACATCATATGTAAAAGTTATTCTGGCTTCCCATTTTCTCTGCCTTCTCAATTACACAGATATCTCTATTGATTACTTACTAAACAATGGGAATATTGTTAGTGGATTTATGCTTGTACTCTTCAGTATATGATATTTACTAGCTCAGGATGTCATAAATTGGTCCTTCATATTCTCAGAAGTATTTTTAGTAGTTTTAATATTTCAATATATTTTTAAATTTTGTGAGACTCAGTATATTACATAAACTTATTGCTCTATTTAAGGACTTTCATATTGCATTCTTCATGCAGCATTCCTAAATTGCTTACTTTAATTCATTTTTTGGTTTACTATATTTTATTAAGTATATATTTTCAACACTGACTTATTGTTTCTTTTTATTCCAATACCGAATCCGTGTGCGGTTGTCCAGAAAACGTAATGAGGATGAAGATTCACCAAATAAGCTCTATACTTTGGTTACCTATGTACCTGTTACCACTTTCAAAAATCTACAGACAGTCAATGTGGATGAGAACTAATCGCTGATCGTCAAATACATCAAATAAACTTATAAAATTGCAAAAAAAAAAAAAAAAAAAAA